>ML095645.1:9288-34928 GCA_003697995.1 Taxidea taxus jeffersonii
CAGTGTAGGAGGGTTCCCCTTTCTCCACATCCTCACCAGCATCTGTTGTTTCCTGACTTGTTCACTTTAGCCATTCTGACTGGTGTGAGGTGGTATCTCATTGTGGTTTTGATTTGTATTTCCCTGATTCTGAGTGATGTGGAGCACTTTTTCATGTGTCTATTGGCTATGTGGATGTCTTCTTTGCAGAAATGTCTGTTCATGTCCTCTGCCCATTTCTTGATTGGATTATTTGTTCTTTGGGTTTTGAGTTTACTGAGCTATTTATAGATTTTGGTTACTAGCCCTTTATCTGATATGTCATTTGCAAATATCTTTTCCCACTCTGTCAATTGTCTTTTCGTTTTGTTGACTGTTTCCTTTGCTGTGCAAAAGCTTTTGATCTTGATGAAGTCCCAATAGTTCATTTTTTCCCTCGCTTCCCTTGCCTTTGGCGATGTTCCTAGGAAGAAGTTGCTGCGGCTGAGGTTGAAGAGGTTGATGCTTGTGTTCTCCTCAAGGATTTTGATGGATTCCTTTCTCACGTTGAGGTCCTTCTCCATTTTGAGTCTATTTTCGTTTGTGATGTAAGGAAATGATCCAATTTCATTTTTCTGCATGTGGCTGTCCAGTTTTACCAACACCATTTGTAGAATAGGCTGTGTTTTTCCCTTGGACATCCTTTCCTGCTTTGTCGAAGATTAGTTGACCATGGAGTTGAGGGTCTGTTTCTGGACTCTCTGTTCTGTTCCATTGATCTATGTGTCTGTTTTTGTGCCAGTACCATACTGTCTTGATGATGACAGCTTTGTAGTAGAGCTTGAAGTCTGGAATTGTGATGCCACCAACTTTGGCTTTCTTTTTCAATATTCCTTTGGCTATTCAAGGTCATTTTTTGTTTTCTCCACCATCTTGAATCCTCCTCGCCATAAGAGAGTTAAAAAAAAAAAAAAAAGATTTTATTTATTTATTTATTTTGGAGGGAGTGGGGTGTAGGGCAGATGGGGAGAGAAGGGAGAAGCAGACTCATCATTGAGTGTGGGGCCCGATGTGGGTTTGGTCTCATGACCGCAAGGTTACAACCTTAGCCAAAGTCAAGAGTCAGATACCCAACCGAGTGAGCTACTCAGGTGCCCCTAAACCATAAGAGATTCTTAATTATAGAGAAGAAACTGACGGCTGATGGAGGGAGGTGTGTGGGGGATGGGATAGATGGGTAATGGTTATTAAGGAGGACCCTTTTTTTTAAAGATTTTGTTTATTTATTTGACAGAGAGCACAGGTAGGCGGAGAGCCAGGCAGGGAGAGAGAGGAAGGAAAGCAGGCTCCCTGCTGAGCAGAGAGCCCAATGTGGGTCTCGATCCCAGGATCCTGGGCTCATGACCTGAACTGAAGGCAGAGGCTTTAACCCACTGAGCCACCCAGGTGCCCCAAAGAGGGCACTTTTGATGAGCACTGGGTGTTGTATGTAGTGATGCATCCCTGAATTCTACTGTAGAAACCAATATTGCATGGTACGTTAACGATCTAACATTTAAATTTTAAAAATGTGTCTATGAAAATGATCATATCCTTTGACTTAGTATTTCCACTTCTAAGAAGAAGTAGACCTAAGAAGTTCTATGAAATAATCCAATAAATTTATGTAAAATTATGCTTATTAAAGCATTTTTTACAATGACAAAATAGAAATGACTTTAATAGTTTATATTCCATTTGATGAAATGTTAGGAAGTTCATAAGATTATATTCAAGAGGACTTAGTAATTACATTGGAAAAGGTTTAATAAGGAAAAGCTCATTCTCAGTCAGCCCTAATCCCTCAGTGATGAACAGTATTTTTACTTCTTTTGCCATAGATCAGTTTTACTTCTACTTGATCTTCATATGTACTCTTTTGTGTCTCTCTTCTTTCACTTAGTATAAGGTGTTTGAATTTTATCTGTGTTGCACTTTATTCTTTTTAGAACTGTATAGTATTCCATTGTAGGAATCTGTGACAATTTATCCATTATTTTCTTGGTATTCATTTGAGTTATTTGAGTTTGGGCTATTATGAATAAAGTTGTTGTTAGCATTCTCATTCCTAGCTTTTGGTGGACACATGTAGTCATTTTTCCTGGGTAAACACTTGGAAGTAGGATTGCTGCACCATATGGTAAATATATGTTTAACTTTTTAAGAAACTGTCATTTGGTTGTCCAGATTATGCCAGTATATGCTCCTACCAGCGATGCACTGCAGTACCAGTTATTCCATATCCGTACCAGTGCTTGATGCTTATAACCTTTAATTTTAACCATTCTGTTGGATATATAGTGATGAAACATTGTGTTTTTTATATATGTTTAAGTGCTTTTTATTTTAGTGTTCATACCTTTTGAACCAATGATTTCACTTCGGGGACATTTTCCTAGGAACATAATCTGAAATCCAGAAAAAATTTATATGTACATATATGCTCTTTGTTGCATACCTTACAATAGCCAAATGTGAGAAATAGCCTAAATGTCAGGTATTAGGGTAGTAGTTACATAATTTATGATAACATTTATACTTAAAAATATGGTCATTCAAAATTATAATAGAAGGAGGATATAAAATTATATAGTATCAACTATAGAAGAATGTGTATATTAAAATAGCCCAGTAATATGTCAACAAAAAAGTTTATTTTAAAATACTGGAAGAAGGGATACCTGAGTGCCTTAGTCGATTAAGTGTATGACTCTTTATTTCAGCTCAGGTCATGATCTCAGGGTCCTGGGATTGAGTTCTGTGTTGGGCTCTGTGATCAGTATGAAGTCTGCTTGAGGATTCTGTTTCTCCTGCCCCTCACCCCACTCACATGCTTGTTCTCTCTCTCTCTTTCCCCCCTTCACCCCTCAAATAACTACATCTTTTTTTAAGATTTAAAAAATAAAATATATAAGATAAAATACTGGAAGAAAACAGACAAAAATATCTTTGGGTGGTGGTACTATGTAATTTTTCCCCATTCTTATCTATTTTCTAATGATCATATGACCATTTTAGAATAGCACAAAATATAAGTAAACTTCAGTTCCTTATTTACTTATTTTTAAGCTTAATTTTTTAATTTCACATTTTTAATACTTTCTCACTATTGTTTTCTGCACCATGAAAAATTGCTCTCTTGTGTTTCTTTTTCTTTTTTTAAAAAAGATTTTATTTATTTATTTGACAGAGAGAGACACACAGCAAGAGGGGGAACACAAGCAGGGGCAGAGGGAGAGGGAGAAGCAGGCTTCCCACTGAGCAGGGCACCTGATGTGGGGCTTGATCCCAGGACCCTGGGATCATGACCTGAGTCTAAGGCAGATGCTTAACGACTGAGCCACCCAGGCGCCCTTTGGGTTTCTTAAGATATTTAATTTCTGCTACTGTTTTGACTCTTCAATTATACGTTGCGTGAAAAACACACTCATGTTGTTTCTTCTCCTGAACATCTGATGTTCTAATGTCCAGTCCAGGACAGAAGATAAAATAGAGCGATTCAAGAAAGCAGTTGAATATTATTCTGTCACAACCAAACTCTCTTCACTGCCAGTGGGTCCCTCCTCCTTTCTAGGTAAGGCTTCCATCTGATACAGAGCTTTTGTATCCAAAGGGGAAACCAAGTCCCTCATGGGAACTCCTGGGCCAGAGTGAAATGACTTGTTGTATTGCACTCTTGCAGAAGTCATTCCTATTTGACTGATATTTTCCTTTCGATTTCCATGTAATAAGAGTGGTGACCTGAGACACAGGGCACTGGTTTCTCAAGTTTGTGGATGGCGTCCAATGCCATTTCCTTAACTTGGGCTTCTTCTGGCACTAACCTCCATTATGGCCCGGTATACATAAAATAGCCCTGTCTTTGAGTTCAGGCCCGAGTTTGAATTCCACCTCTGCTGCTTAATACCTATGTGATCTTAACTGGTCACATTTACATGTATGTTATGTGGCTTGTGATACCTATTTTATAGGATTTTTTAAAAAATAAAATAATTTCTCTAAGTTTCTTGTCATGGCAATAGCTGGTGTTCAATAAATTATAACTTTTCTGTTAGTAATTTTTCAAGCAATATGGGGTTAGCAGAATGTATAAGGTAGAATTATTAGGATTGACGAAGTATAACCCTTTCTCTTGGCTTCAGGTTTTCGAAATAATCGGCTTGGAAATCCTCCCCTTCCACGAAATCAGATGAGCACTATCTCTGCTGGAAAGCCAATGGTAATATCTTTCAACAGTCCTAAGACCATGTGTTAGCATTAGACTCAGGTTGCTTCTTGATTTTTATACTCTGAGTTAAGTAGTTAAGGTAATTCAGTGTTATCAGAATATCAAGGCTATATATACCTGTCGCATTCTCAACTTGAGGCTGGCAGATTATGTAAAGAAAACATCCAGATTAGTAATCACTAGGGCACTGTGAAGGTAGATTAGCTAATGTTGGAGAGTAGTTCTAGGAGACATGTATTGGTCCATTGTCCTGCCCCTGGAGGATTCTATCCATATTTCACTATTAGAATAATTTCTTATTATTCTCAGTAGGTTCTTTGTATCCCAGCAATCCCTGCTATTGGCATTATCCACTGTATCACAACTTCTAAGGGAACTGTTTTGGAGCCTGTTCAAATGTTAAATAGCTTTTCTGTCTGTTTTATCCTTTAGTTTTCTCACCATGTGCCCCAGAAAATGAAATATCCACCACCATTCCCAATGGGACCCAGCTCCTCTCTTCTCTTCTCTCCCCATGCTTTGGGGGAATCTCATGCTTTTTCTGAGGATCCCATGCTGCAGGACAGCCCCTTTGCCAGTTGGGCTGTCTCTTATGACTCCTCTGCATCCCATTTTCCCAATTACCTGACTTCCAAAACCTCACCTCCTTTGGGACCAGACTCTTCTCACTCCTCTTCCTCTGATGGTGATGAACCAAATGGAACCAGCTCTGAGTAAGTATCTCAATAGGTACTCAAGAGAACAGACTTCTGGAGAATCTTTTTTTTTTTTTTTTTTTTTTTTTGCTGGTAACCTGGGTGGGGTTTGAGGAAGTATATGTTTCTGGCTTTTCTCTGTGGCTCTTTACTCTTAAATGAAGTAGGAAGACTCCATGCTTGACTACTTCATACTCATATTGACTCTGTACCGGTGGTAATTTTCAGCTACCCATGCCCCTGAAATAAAAGAAAGCATTGCAGCTGGTTAGGGAAGCTGTAGGTATGGGTGTGCTACATTTCATGGCTGTCATTTTTCAATTTTGAGAGAGATGGATTGAATGTAGAAAAAATGGTAAGATTTATAGAATTGAAAGTATTAAATGCAGCCATCAAAAAAAAAAATGAAATCTTGCCATTTGCAATGATGTGGATGGAACTAGAGGGTATTACGTTGAGCGAAATAAGTCAATCAGAGAAAGACAGTTATCATATGATCTCCCTGATATGAGGAATTTGAGAGGCAGGGTGGGGGATTTGGGGGGTAGGGGAGGAAAAAATGAAACAAGATGGGATCAGGAGGAGACAAACCATAAGAACCTCTTAATCTCACAAAATAAACAGGGTTGCTGGAGGGGGTAGGGAAAGGGTGGTCGGGTTATGGACATTGGGGAGGGTGTGTGCTATGAAATATGTAAGCCTGATGATTCACAGACCTGTACCCCTGGGGCAAATAATACATTATATGTTAATAAAAATAATTTAAAAAGAATTGAAGTATTAAAACAGTTTAGTATGCAGTTATATTGCTGAAGACAGGGTTCTGAGGATGAAAACAGTGGTATTTTATACTAGCTTATTTGTTCTTAGATTATTTCTCCAAGCAGATTCTTCCTGGGAAACACTGAGGTTTCAATTGTAATTACTTTCTTAGAATGTAAGCTGACTCTAGACATGGCCTTTTATAAGGTGTAGAGGAAATGAATCAGGTCCAATACTAAATTAGTGTCTTGATTTCCAGAGGGTCTGGAAGAATCCTTAGCCTCAGAACAGACATCTTCAGTTGGAATGTCTTTTTTTTTTTTTTTACTATACTCATATGTTTATATCTTTGTTTTTTTCCAGCTGAATTATCTTATTATGTTAGTTACCATACATCATTAGTTTTTGATAGAGTATTCAGTGATTTGTTATTTGCATATAATACCCAGTGCTCATTACTCCTTTATTTCTTCTACATGATCTTTTGAAATTTTTAGTCACATCACAGAAACACTTCAGCAGCAGCCTGGATGGGAGGATCCAAATGGTGACAGAGGGTCCTGGGTACAGCCCATCGATGCTGGAGTTGCAGATACCAACCTGGGTGATGGAGAGCCCCACATCCCATCCCTGCTGTCTATGTCTACAAGGAACCACATGGACATCACCATTCCGCCCTTACCTCCAGTAGCTCCCGAAGTCTTACGGGTTGCTGAACACAGACACCGAAGGGGTCTTATGTACCCATATATCTATCATGTCCTCACTAAGGTAAGAGAGCACATCAGCACCTACCTCCCTGCTTTCAACATTGTACTTCACACTTCTAGAACCATAAGTTACCAGAGAAAATTCTAATTGGTTCTGAAGGGAGATAAAATACCAAGTATCCTGGGGCCCCTCATTGTATTAAGGGTCTCAGGTGAAGTGACACCAGCAGGAGATGGAACTTTATAATAAATGAGGCCCCAAGAAGAGAACTATAAGTGTGAGATGTCAAAGAAGATCATGCACCATGTTGATAGACTGTGGTCTTAAGGCTGGACACAATCTAAGAAAAGGCTTTATGCCCTTGCTCTTTACACCCTTGTCCTTTACTTCTTCCTCTACTTTTTTAGAGTTGTTCCCTTCCTCCAGTCTTACTGTACAAATATATCCCCCAGCAAAATGTCTAAGATGTGACTTTCTCCATTTAGTCAGCTACAGTCAGTCATAGCAGAGACTCTAAAAATGGAGCATAGCTTTTAAGCTGGCTATGATCAGGGGGCTTATTACAGCTTCTTTTTATTCTGAAACTTAAATACAAGTAGAAAATTTGGTAGCTTGGCTACAGAGGCTATAGTTCATTACTGATTCTTCTCAGCTCAATTCCAAATCTTGAGATAACTCATTTTGTTCTTTTTCCTGGATGTTTTATTTATTTATTTTTTGTTAGGGTGAGATTAAGATACCTGTATGTATTGAGGATGAGTGTAACATGGAGCTGCCTCCAGCTGCTCTCCTGTTCCGGTCTGCACGTCAGTATGTTTATGGAGTCCTTTTCAGTCTGGCAGAAACACAGCGGAAAATGGAACGCCTAGCCATACGGCGGCGGCTACCTGTAGAAGGTAGGTTTAGTTCTAGCTTCAACAGCTCTCTCGGAGCTTGGTGTGGAACAAAAATGTCTGTGAAAGCACATCATAATACTTTTGGCTATGGAGCAGTCTTTGAGAAAATACATAATTCACCAGAATACATATTAGTATGGGAACTGCATTAACTTAAGCCTTAATTCTTTTATCATTAGGCATTCAGAGTCACTACTACTTAAAAGAACCATGCTGGACTTTGGGAATGTAGAGGTATATCTGACATAGATTTTCCTCCTCAGTACGGTTTTGTTGTGGATTTGGTCCTGTAGAGAGTTGGAGCCATTGAGATGTTTTAAGCTGCAGAAGGACATGGTCAGACTAGTGTGTTCAGTAGAACCCTCTAGATTTCTGCTTATGGGAAGATGGAGTACATATACTTTTCCTTAATTCTCCTACTAAATAAAACTGAAAGCCCAGGACATTATATATATAACAAGCACAAGACATTCTCAAAGGTGACAGAAGAAGGCAGACTGGCTAAGGACTTTGGGATCCAAGGAATAATGCAGTGGTGAGTTCCCTAGGTTTTCTTTTTTTTAAGATTTTATTTATTTATTTGTCAGAGAGAGTGAGCACAGGCAGACAGAGTGGCAGGCAGAGGCAGAGGGAGAAGCAGGCTCCCCGCTGAGCAAGGAACCCGATGCGGGACTCGATCCCAGGATTGCTGGGATCCTGACCTGAGCCGAAGGCAGCTGCTTAACCAACTGAGCCACCCAGGCGTCCCTTTCCTAGGTTTTCTTATTGCTACATATATCCTAGACTAGGTGTGGGACAAGCTGGCAGCCCAGAAACACCTAACAGGTACAGACCAGTAAAAGCCCCAAGAAATGCCTTCTCACTCTAGTCAAAGGACCCAAAAGAAATAACCTAGCAACACAACATTTTTAGATAATAAACACTCTACACTAGTCAAATACCACAGAAAAACTGCAGCCTACCCTTACCCCTACTAGCAAAGACCAGATAAATAACCTAGACTTCTATCCTTGCCAGACTGTATAACAAGGGGGAGAGGGAAGCTGAGAGGGGAGCCAGGACTTTCATTCACTCCTGCTTGGCAGGAATGAGATAGTATCCCCCTTTATTCACTCTAGTGGTAGCAGAAAATACCTGCTAAAGCAACAAAATTAAAATAAGATCTTTTTAAAATGTTAAAGATCCTTTTAAAAGATTGAAATAAAAGTCTTTTTTTTTAATTTAAGCTTTTTTATTTAAACATATAATGTAACCCCACCCCCCCCCCCCAACCCCCCCCCCCCCCCCTCAGTTTGTTTTAGGACATTAAGAGTCTCTTTTGGTTTGTCTCCCTCCCGATCCCATCTTGTTTCATTTTTTTCTTTTCCTACCACCTTAACCCCCACCCCCGTTGCATCTCCACTTCCTCATATCAGGGAGATCAGAAATAAAAGTATTTTAAAATAATATCCCAAATGTCCAGGTTTCAATTGAAAATCTTTCATCATACTAAGAACCAGAAAGATTTCAAACTGAGATCTCACACCAAGGAAAGAAAGTCAGTGGGTGCCATCATTGAGATGACTATAGATGTTTGAATTACCTGATAGGGGTTTCAAAGCAGCCATCATAAAAATTCTTGACGAAGAGTTCTGAACATGCATGATACAAATTAAAAATAGAAAGTCTTAGCAACGAAATAGAAGATAGAAGAAAGGGAAATTAAGAACTAAAAAATACAATAACAATATACTCAATAGATGGGTTAAATAACAAATTGGAGACAACAAAAGAAATAGTCAGTAAATGTGGAGACGTAACAATAGAAATTACCCAATCTGAATAATAGAAAATAGGCTGAAATAATGGACAGGGATCAGTGAAACTAAAACAAGAGGTCTAATATTTGTGTTATCACAGTTCCAGAAGGAGTGGTGGAAGAGGGTGGACTGCAGATGTATTCAAATAAATAACGGCTGGAATATTATAAAATTTGGGAAAAGCAAACCTACAGATTCAGGAAGCTAAGTGAATTATAAACAATATAAACCCAAAGAAATCCATGCGAAGATGTATCATGATTAAACCTGTGAAAGCTAAAGGCAGAAAAATTCTTGAAAGCCACCAGAGAAAAGCAATGCTTTACCTATTATGTCAAAACAATATGAATAACAGCTGATCTCTCTTCAGAAGCCAGAGTCCAGAAGGAAGTTGAACAACATTTTCAAGGGCTGAAAGGAAAGAAATATCAGGTTATAATTCTGTATCAAACAAAAGCATTCTCCAGGAATGAAGGGGAAATCAACATATTCTCAGATGAAGGAAAACTAGGATAATTTTTCACAAGCAGAGCTACAGTAAAAGAAGGGCTAAAGGTATTCTTCTACTCAAAAAGGAAATGATGAAAGGAGGAATCTTGGGAGGAGCTTGGGAAGGTGGCAGAATAGGAGGACCCTAAGTTCACCCTGTCCCATGTTTCCAGTTAGATATCATCCACATCCAAGTCAATAAACTGGAGACCGATCTGAAGACTGGTAGAACAAACTGCACAAACAGTAGACAGATCTGTTCATACTTATTTCTGAGTACATTGGGGGACTTCTGAAACAAGGGAGCTGGCAGGTGCCATTTTCCATCCCCAGCTGTCAGCATAAGCACCTGCTGGAAATGGGGCTGCACAGACACTTGGCACCTTACTCACTAGCAGTGCTCTATGCCCACGAGTTCTCCTGAGGACTTATCAACTCCAAGCTGCTGGTGTTGACCCTGGGCTCACGGCAATTTTTAAAAAAAGATTTATTTGTTTTAGAGAGACAGCACAAGTAGGAGGGGCAGAGGGAGAAGGCAAGAGAATCCCAAGCAGACTATGTGCTGAGCATGGAGCCTGACGTGGGGTTTGGACCCACCACCTGAGCTGAAGCCAAGAGCTGGGCAGTTATGGGGTGCCTGGATGGCTCAGTCGGTTAAGCATCTGCCATTGGCTCAGGTTGTGATCCCAGGGTCCTGGAATTGAGCCCCACTTCAGGCTCTCTGCTCAGTGGGGAGCCTACTTCTCCCTCTCCTCTGCCTACCATGCCCCTTGCTGTGCTTTCTCTCTGTCACATGAATAAATACAATCTTAAAAAAAAAGAGTTAGATGCTTAACTGACTACACCACCCAAGCACCCCAGGGCAAATTTTGTTAAAGCTAAACAGGTTCCCTACCCAGCCACCAGGTGCACAGCTGCCACTGAGCACCATGCATGTCTGTCACACTGCTTAGATGTGCACCCCTAGCCACCTTTGTGTGATCTCCAGGACATGTGCCTCCAGCCACGAGCATGTACCACACTGAGCAGCAATCCTCCAGGCACCTTTGTGCACCCATAGGCATCATCTCCCACCATGCCCAGCTGTGTACCCCCAGCTGGTCTTGTATTTCTGGCTGCCCAGTGTGTAGCCTCCAACTACTAGAACACTAAAGGAGATCTGGCATAGGACTAGTGGCCCAGTGTACGTTTTGCTAATACAACTGCCCTGTTCCCTTTCCTTGGTGGGCATGCCCCATTCCCCCAGAGCTAGCCTGCCTGGGTCCCACTACCACCATAGAGAGCAAGCACAACCCACAGCAGGCAGAGAGTCAGTGCCGATGACTACATGGAAAGGAAAAGGGACCCATAAACAAAAGAAGGCCATAAGCAATATACAAAGGATATTCTCCTGAAGTGCTAGGTTCTGGTGAACAGGGGATTAACACTCCAGGACCTCTTCTTTATGAAATCACTACTTTCAAGAAGAGAAGATGGAACTGACTTTGTTAACACAGAGAAATTGACACAGAGAGGCAGACAAAATGAGAAAACAAATTTATCCCAGCTGAAAGAAAGGATAAGGCCAAAGCCAGAGATCTAAGCAAAACAGATGTAAGTAACATGCTGGATAAAGACATTAAAGCAGTGATTCTAAGGATACTCACTGAACTTGAGAAAAGAGTGGAGTACATGTGTGAGACACTTAACATAGAGATAGGGATGACATAGCAAAGATAAGGGGCACAATAAATGACATGAGAAACACTTGCTGGAATGAAAAGCAGGATAGAATGTACATGGGAACAAATGAAAATGAATTAGTGACCTAGGAAAGAGTAATGGAAAGTAATCAAGCTGAATAAAGGAGAGAGAAAAGAATTATGCAAAACGAGAATAGACTTAGGGAACTCACTGACTGTTAAATGTAATAACATTTATATTACAGGAGTCTCAGAAGAAAGAGAAAGGTGGTCAGAAAATGAATTTGAAGAAATAACAGCTGAAAAGTTCCCTAATCTGGAGAAAAGCAGATACTCCCAACAGAGAAACCCCAACAGAATCAACAAAAGCTGACCAACAGCAAGACATATTGTAATTAAATTTATAAAGTATAGTGATAAGGAAAAAATTCTAAAGGTAGCAAGGTAAAAAAAGTCATTAACTTATAAGGGAAAAATCATAAGGCTAGCAGGAGATTTTGCAACAGAAGTTTTGCAAGCCAGAAGGGAGTGGCATGATATATTTGAAGAGCTGAATGGGAGAAATCAGGAGTCAAGAATATTCTATCCAGCAAGGCTGTCATTCAGAATAGAAGGAGACTTAAAGAGTTCCCCAGACAAACAAAGCTAAAGCAGTTCATGACCACTAAACCAGCCCTACAAGAAATATTAAAATGTGAGACTTCATGTTATAAAAGTTATAATTTTCTCACAGGCAGTAACATCTTTGTCATTAGGTATGGTAGCTTCTTTCTAGATAGGCCTCCTGAGGCAAGGGAAACAAAAGCAAAAATAAACTCTTGAGACTATATCAAATAAAAAGCTTCTGCACCACAATCAAAGGAAACAATCAAAACTAAAAGGCAGAATGGGGGAAGATATTTGCAAATGACATATCCACTAAAAGGCTAGTATCCAAAATACATAAAGGACTTACAAAACTCAAACCCAGAAAACAAATAACCCAGTTAAAAATTGGGCAGAAGACGTGAACAGACATTTCTCCAAAGAAGACATCTAGGTAGCCAACAGGTACATGAAAATATGCTCAACATCACTCATCATCAAGGAAATGCATATCAAAACTACAATGAGATAACACCTCACACCTGTCAGAATGGCTAAAATCAAAGACACAAGGAAAACAGGTATTTGCAAGGATGTAGAGAACAGGGAACCCTCTTGCAGTGTTGGTGAGAATGCAAAGTTGTACAGCCACTGTGCTAAATAGTATGGAAGTTCCTCAAAAATTTAAGACTGGAACTACTTTATGAACCAGTATTTGTACTACTGGATATTTACCCAAATACAGAGACACTAATTCAAAGGGATACATGCACCCCTATGTTTATAGCAATATTATTTATAATAGCCACAATATGGAAATAGCCCAAGTGTCCATCAGTTGATGGATGGATAAAGATGTGGTGTGTGTATGGAATATAATGGAATATTGTATAGGAATATATAATGGAATATTATTAAGCCCTAATAATAACTAAATCTTGCAATTTGCAACAATATTGGTGGAGCTAGAGAATATAATGCTAAGCAAAATAAGAGTAAGAAACAAAACATATAAGCAAAGGAAAAAAATGAGAGAGAGATAGTCAAAGCAAAAAACAGACTTTCAATCATAGGGAACAAACTCATGGGTACCAGAGCGGGGCAGTAGGAGGGTGGGTACATGTTCTGATGAGCACAGGGTGATGTATGAAAGTGCTGAATCACTATATTGTACACCTGAAACTAATAACATTGTATATTAACTAACTAGAGTTAAAGTAGAAACTTAAAGAAGGAATCTTGCAACATCAGGAAGGAAGGAAAGACAATGGAGAGAACAAATATGTAGGTAAAAACAATAGACTTTGCTTTTCTTGAGTTTTCTAAATTTCACAATTGAAGCAAAAGTATCACTGCTTAATTTGGTTCTTAGTGTCTATAGGGAAAATATGTAAGACAGTTCTAAGTCAGGAAGATTAAAGGGATGTAACTGGTGAGGTTTCTATACTTGAAGGGGTAAAATGTCAATGCCAGTAGACTGTGGTAACTTATGTGTACATAATGCAATGCCTAGAAAATGCATTAGAAAAGGTGTACACAGAAATACTCAAAAACACTATAGATAAATCAAAATGGAATTCTAAAATAAGTTCATGTAACCTACAGGAAGGAAAGAGGAAGAGAACAGAGATATGAAAAACAGAAAACAAACCAAAAGAAATGATAGACTTAAGCCCTAACATTGATAATTACATTAAATGTAGTGGTGTAATTACACAAGTTAAAATAGTCATTGGCAGACTGGATAAAAATCATAACCCAATTATATGTTGTCTCCAAAAATTCACTTCAAATATAAATGATAAGCATGTTGAGAGTTGAATGATGGAAAATTATTTACCATGAAAACATTAAACAAAAGAAATTAGGAATGGCTATATTAATAGCACATAAAGTAGACTTTGGAGCAAAGCAGATTGCCAGGAAAAGAGAGGGATATTATATACTGGTAAGAGTCAGTATACCAAGAAGACTAGCAATCCTAAATGTCTATCACCAAAGCACAGAGCTACAAAATATGTGATGCCACAACTGAGAAAACTTAAAAAGAGACAAATCCACAATTATAATCAGAGACTTCAACTCTGCTTTCAGTAATGAGTAGAACAACTAGAAAGAAGATCATCAGGAATATAGAACTCAACAGTACCATCAATGAATAGGATCTAATTGACTCTTAATAGAACATGCAACAAGAGGAAAATATATGTTCTTTTCACATGCCCACTTAACATATACAATGATAGATTATATCTTCGACCATGAAACAAACTCAGTAAACTTTTTTTATTAACATATAATGTATTTTAGCCCCAGGAGTACAGGTCTGTGAATCGCCAGGTTTACACACTTCACAGCACTCACCATAGCACATACCCTCCCCAAGGTCCATAACCCAACCACCCTCTCCCTACCCTCCTCCCCCCGGCAATCTTCAGTTTGTTTTGTGAGATTAAGAGTCTCTTTTGGTTTGTCTCCCTCCTGATCCCATCTTCTTTCATTTATTCTTTTCCTACCCCCACACCCCCCACGTTGCCTCGCAACTTCCTCATATCAGGGAGATCATATGATAGTTGTCTTTCTCCGATTGACTTATTTCACTAAGCATAATACCCTCTAGTTCTATCCATGTCGTCCCAAATGGCAAGATTTCATTTCTTTTGATGGCTGCATAGTATTCTGTTGTATATATATACCACATCTTCTTTATCCATTCATCTGTTGATGGACATCTAGATTCTTTCCATAGTTTGGCTATTGTGGACATTGCTGCTATAAACGTTCGGGTGCACATGCCCCTTCGGATCACTACATTTGTATCTTTAGGGTAAATACCCAGTCAAACTCAGTAAACTTAAATGCATTAAAATTATACAGAGTATATTCTCAGACCACTATGGAATCAAACTAGAAATTAAAAACAGAAAGATGATAGGAAAATCTGGAAACACTTGGAAAATTACAAAGCACTTTAAAACAATCCATGGGTCAAAGAACAAGTCTCAAGAGGAAGAAAGAAATACATAGAATGAAATGAAAGTAAAAATACAGTATATGAGAGTCTGTGGTATGGAGCTAAATTGCTGAGAAGGAAATTTATAGTACTATATGCTCAAATTAGAGCAACATCTGCATATCCACCTCAAGAAACAAGAGGAGGAGAAAGCTAAGCCTGCAGCAAATCAAAGTGAAGAATTAATAATAAAGAGCAAAAATCAATGAAATTGAAAACAGAAAAATAACAGCAATTAGTGAAACAAAAACCTGGTTCTTTGAAAAGAACAATAAAATTGACAAACTTCTAGAAAGTCTGCAAAGAAGAAAATAGGGAAGACAAAAGTACTAATATCAAGAATGAGGCAGGGAATAACATCATAGTACCTACAGATATCCAAAGGATTATATGGGAATACTGTAAACAACTCCACACATAAATTTGACAACTGAAACAAAATGGAGCAATCTCTGAAAATTGCAAACTACCACAACACACCTAATATGAAACAGATCATTTGAATAGCCCTGTAATTACTAATAAAATTTAAATTTTCCCAAAAAAGAAATCTGACTGAATTGGTTTCAGTGGAGAATTCTACTGAATTCTCTTGAAATAATTTTCAAATCCCTATGTTGTACTACTGAAACTAATATAACATTTTATATCAATTATATTTCAATAATAAAATTTTCTAAAAATTTTAATGTAATCTCTACAGCCAACATGGGGCTCGAACTCATGACTCTGTGAGCAAGAGTTGGATGCCCTACTGAATGAGCCAGCCAGGCACCCCTCAATAATAATTTGTTTTAAAAAGAGTACATAGAGTCTGTCTTGTAAGTCTTTTAATTTCCAACAGTGCTTTATACAGTCAGGCACTTATTGTGGACAATAAATCTTTAAATTGAGAAAAAAATTGCCATCAATTCTACACAAATCTTTTTCAGGAAATAGGAGAGAACACTTCCCAAATCACTCTATGAAGCCAGTATTACCCCAATACTAAAACCAGATAAAGACAGTATATTAAAAACTTCAGACCAATATCCTTCATCAGTATAGATATAAAAGTTCTTTTTTTTTAAAGATTTTATTTATTTGACAGACAGAGATCACACAAGTAGGCAGAGAGGCAGGCAGAGAGGGGAGGGGAGAAGCAGTCTCCCTGCCGAGCAGAGAGCCCGACGTGGGACTCGATCCCAGGACCCTAGGATCATGACCCGAGCCGAAGGCAGCAGCTTAACCCACTGAGCCACCCAGGCGTCCCTAGATATAAAAGTTCTTAACAAAATATTCATCCATAGAATTCAGCAATATATAGAAAGAATTACACACCATTGCCCAGTAGGGTTTATTCTATCTTGTAAGATTGGTTCAATATTTGAAAAATCAGTCTATGTAAGCTACCATATAGACAGGACAAAAAAGAAAAATTATCTGGTCATCTCAATGGATGCAGAAAATATTTAACAAAATTTAACAGTTCATGATTTTTAAAAAAGTCTCAGAAAACTAGGAGTAGAGAATTCCTTCAGCTTGATAAAGAACATCTAGAAAAACCTTACAACTAACATTACACTTCATGGTGAAAGACTGAATGTTCTTCTAAAATCAGGAGCAAGGATAGTTATGCCCTCACTGCTGCTCTTCAGCATAGTATTGGAACTTCGAGCCAGCATAGAAAGGCAAGAAAATGATACAGAAGACATATAGGTCAGAAGGGAAGAAATAAAACTGTCCCTAGTTGTAGATGACATAGTCTATGTAGAAAAATCACAATCTACAATAAAATTCCTAGAGCTAATAAGTGAATTCATCTTGTTTGTAGGATATATAAATTAATTATATTTCTGTATACTGACAATGAATATGAGGAACCAAAATTTAAAAATACCATTTATAATTCCTCCAAAGAAAATGAAATACTTAGGCATAAATTTAACAAAAGATGTTCAAGGTCTGTATGCTGAAAATTATAAAATGCTGATGAAAGAAATCAGTGAAAAACTACATAAATGGAGAGACATAGATCTCTATGAATTAGAGGATTCAACATAGTAAAATGTCAGTTCTCTTCAAATTGATATGCAGGTTTCACACAATTCCTATCCAGATACCAGCAAGGTTCTTTGTAGATATATAGATATATGTAGATATATATGTAGATTTTTCTAATATTTATATGAAAAGTCAAAGGAACTAGAACAGCTATAACAATTTTGAAAAGGAGTAAGTTGGCAGCAATCACTCTATCTTGATTTTCAAGACTTACTGTGTAGCTACAGTAATTAAGACTATGTGGTATCGGTGGTAGTAGTATGGACACACAGAGAAGTGAAACAGAATAGGGAACTCATAAATACTCCCATGCAAGTAGAACCAACTGATTTTTGACAAAGCTGCAGAAGTACTTCATTAAAGGAAGGATAGTCCTTTTAAAAAATGGTACAAGATGAATTGGACATCCATAGGTGAATAGGTACCACACATCTAGATTACTGTCTAAAATATATCAAGAACTCTTGGGACGCCTGGGTGGCTCAGTCGGTTAAGCATCTGCCTTTGGCTTAGGTCATGATCCCAGCGTCCTGGGATCGAGTCCCACGTCAGGTTTCCTGTTCACTGGGGAGTCTGCTTCTCCCTTTGCCTGCCGCTCTCCCTGCTTATGCTTACTCTCTCGCTCTCTCTCTGGTAAAAAAAAAATAAATATTTAAAAAAAATAAATATATAAAGAACTCTGAAAACTAAACTTTATGAAAACAGTCTGATTAGAAGATCAGCAAAAGAATTCAAACCTTTCACTGAAGAAATTATATGTGTGGCAAATAAAGACATGAAAAGATGTTTCACATCATTAGCCATTAAAGAATTGCATTTTTTAAAAGGATTTTATTTATTTATTTGACAGAGAGACAGACAGTGAGAGAGGGAACATAGGCAGGGAGAGTGGGAGAGGGTGAAGCAGGCTTCCCGCTAAGCAGGGAGCCCAATGTAGGGCTCAATCCCAGGACCCTGGGATCACAACCTGAGCCGAAGGCAGACACCTAGCAACTGAGCCACCCAGGTGCCCAAAGAATTTCAAATTAAAACCACAATGAGATATAACTATATACCTATCAGAATGGCTAAAATGAATAATGGTGTCAATACCACAGGCTGGATTGGATGTGAAGGAACTAGATCACCCATAAATTCCTGGTAGGAATGTAAAATGGTGCTGCCACTCTAGAAAATCCTTTGGCATTTCCTCTCAAAAGTCAAAATAGACTTCCCGTGCACCCCAGCACTTATACTTTGGGGCATTTATCCCAGAGAAATGAAGACTTACTTTCATACAGGAACCTGTAAACAAATATTCATAATAAATTTTATTTGTATTAGCCCCAAGCTAGGAACAACCCAGATGTCCTTCAAAAGATGAATGGTTAAACTGTGGTATGGCCATACCATGAAATACTACTTGGCAAAAAAGTATTGATATATGCAGCAACATGGAAGGATCCTAAGGGCATTATGCCAGGTGCAAATGCCAATCTCAGAAGATTGCATACTATACGATTCTATTTATATAACATTCTCAAATTGACAAAATTGTAAGGATGGAGAATAGATTAGCGGTTGCCAGGGATTAGGGATGGTGCTATAGGGCATTGGGTGTGACCATAAAAGGGGTAGCATAAAGTAGATCTTTGTAGTAATTGAATAGTTCTGTATCTTGATTGCAGTGGTGGTTATACAAACCTACATGTGAGGGGTGCCTAGGTGGCTCACTCGGTTTAAGCATCTGCCTTTGGCTCAGGTTATGATGGTCCTGGGATCAAGCTTCGCATTAGGCTCTCTGCTCAGCAGGGAGTCTGCTTCTCCCTCTCCCTCAGCCTGCCACTCTGCCTACTTGTATTCTCTTTGTGTCAAATAAATAAATAGAATTTTTAAAAAAACCTACCTGTGACATAGAACTATACACACAACTATACCAAGGTCAACTTCCTAGCTTTGATATTATAATTGTTTTAGATATAACCTTTGGGAGAAACTGGGTAAAGATACACAGGACCTCTCTCAACTATCTTTGCAAACTCCCTATGAATTGATTATTTCAAAATAAAAATTTTGTTAAAAAGAGAATTCTTGGGATGCCTGGGTGGCTCAGTTGGTTAAGCAGCTGCCTTCGGCTCAGGTCATGATCCCACTGTCCTGGGATCAAGTCCCACATCAGGCTCCTTGCTTGGCGGGGAGCCTGCTTCTCCCTCTGCCTCTGCCTGCCACTCTGTCTGCCTGTGCTCGCTCTCTCTCTCTCTCTCTAACAAATAAATAAATAAAATCTTTTTTTTTTAAAAAAAGAGAGAATTCTCACAGTTGTGGAGCATGCATATGAGGTAGACCAAACAGGATGAAGTCTGGGACAGCAGTCTGGAGACTTGTCAGGTGAAAGGTGATGAGATCTGAACCTCTGCAATATTTGTTGTGATGAAGAAAAGGGAACAGATACAAACATAATCAAGTAATAGAATCAGCAGGACCTTGGAAATAACCAGATGTGTAGGAGGTGAAGGAGAGTGTAGACTCTGGGATGACTTCCAGGTTTCTAGCTTGGGTAATTGATTAGATGCTAGATGTCTTAAATAAAAGAGGCCATAGCTTAAGAGACTGACATATACCAGAAGTAGATAGAAGCCATGTTTTCTTCATCTGTTAAACCTTCAAAAATCTAAAAGATGTTTTTTTGAGAAATTTGTGAAATTTTAAAAAATCTTTTGGAGTATCCTGTAGTCTATAATGAAGCCAGATTTTTTTTTAATTTTTAATAAACATATAATGTATTATTAGCCCCAGAGGTACGGGTCTATGAATCTCCAGGTTTACATACTTCACAGCACTCACCATAGCACATACCCACCCCAGTGTCCATAATCCAACCACCCTCTCCCTACCCCCCTGTCCCCAGCAATCCTCAGTTTGTTTTGTGAGATTAAGAGTCTCTAATGATTTGTCTTCCTCCCAATCCCATCTTGTATGAAGCCAGATACTTATGTAATTCTCAGTTGGACTTCTTTCCTTGCTAGCCTGGTACATGTACTTAAATGAATTTTAATGTAATTAGCTGTGTGACTGAGACTTTATTTCTTCATCTGAAAAGTGGGCACTATGTTTTATGATAATATAGATATAATCTCTCTCAGGATTAGAGTTCTGAGTTCTGAGAAATAAATCAGATTTACATTTATATGTAAAGTCTTAGCACATATCAAACATCTGATAAGTGTTTACTATTCCTGTTGTTACTACTGTTAACAATAAAAATTAATGGTAACAAAAAATAAAAAGATGTTGAAATATGACAGATCCTGTCAGTTGTGGCCAGTTGAAGAAATGCTCAGACATTCTCTAGAACATGTTTTTCCTCGATTTCTGTTTTCTAGTTCCTTCAGTGATCCTCAAAGAGTGGTCTGCCTATAAAGGGAAGTCTCCTCAAACCCCTGAGCTGGTGTCTGCACTGACGTTTCGGGAATGGACTTGCCCAAACCTCAAGAAGCTCTGGCTAGGCAAAGCCGTTGAGGACAAGAACAGAAGGATGCGGGCCTTCCTGGCCTGTATGAAGTCAGATACACCCAGTATGCTCAATCCAGCTAATGTCCCAACCCATCTGCTGCTCATGTGCTGTGTACTCCGGTAAGCCATGTGACAGGGCGGTGGCCAGTTCATTTGTCCTTTACATTTTTCACATTTCCTTTAAGCATGTGTTTTTATGGTGTTTGGGGATGGGGAGGTTTCTGTCTTATGTTTACCTTAGAATTCAGAAACATTGAAATTGATTGCTATGACAGTCTCCTCAGTTCATGATCCTCTCTCATCATCAGTTCATGCATGATCTGTGTGAACTTTCATATTTGGTTTTATATTTGGTTTTTGTCCCCTTCAGTCTTTATTCATGATCTAATTCCCTTCTCTTCCTATAGTTACCCTCGCTTGGGTATTTGGTATATGTCCTTCCAAGCCATTCGCCATGTATTTATTTAGACATGCTTGTATCCTTGCAGAGTCTATAGTATTGTTTGTATGTGTAGGTTTTTTTCCCCTTTTTCAACATGAAAGGTGCTGGACATCTCATTCTACTTATTTTTTTCACTCTGTTATTTCTGAGATCTATCCATATTCATACATGGTTCATACCTCATGACTGCTGGATTATGTTCCATCAAATAGTAATGTCACAGTAATTTATTGATTTCCAGTTCTTGGGTGTTCCAAATAGTGCTGCAGGAAGTATCTTCATAGATGTCTTTGTTTTTTTATGTTCCTGTGTCAGTTTATCTGAAGTATATACTCAGGAGTAGAATTCCTAGACCCTATAAGATACACATATAGGTTTTTTGCCATATATTGCCAAGCTGCTCTAGATCATTTCTGTACTAATATATAGTTCTGTGAACAACACTTAAGGGTTTCTCTTTCTTCGTAGTATTGCCAGTACTGATATCACATAACTTCTTAATTTTTGCCAGTCCAGTGGGATTCAAATAGTATCTTTTTTAAAAGACTTTGTTTGTTTAAGAGAGGGGTGGGGGAAGGACAGAGGGAGGGAGAATCTGAAGCAGACTCTGCACCGAGTGTAGAGCCTGACAGAGGGCTGGATAGGGGTCTGGATCTCCTGACCATGAGATCGTGACCTGAGCCATATCCAAGAGTCAGACACTTAGCCAACTGAGCCACCCAGGTGGCTTTTATTTTACTTTTCGTTTCTTTGACTATAGATGAGATGAGCTTCTACTTTATACATATTAACGATTTGTTTTTCTCATTCTCTGCAGTGCCTGTTTATTTTACCTTGCAAGTTTTCTTTTAGGTTACTTCTCTTGCGGATCACAGAAGTTTCTTGTCAAATGTGTGCATATACATATGTATATAGCAAGTATCATTTCTCTGTCTGTGTGTGTAGATCAAATATATTTTCCATTCACAGTTTTTTAAAACTATGTACAATATTTTGTTGAACAAAAGTGCTTCATTTTCACCAGCTTTTTTATTTTTATAACTTCATACACACAGAAAATTTGGAAGAATAGTATGATGAACACCCATATGACTACTGCTTAGGTTCTATAATTAGTATTTTACTATACTTACTTTATCTTATTATAACTGTCCATCTGTCCATCTCTAAACAGCCATTTATCCATCCTTTTGGATGCATTTCCAAATAAGTTGCAGACATCAGTGTACTTCACCCCTAACCAAGAAATACTTAATTTTGGTTTTGTCACACCTTTCAAATTGTATCCTTGTGGTGTGTGCTTTTGAACTCTTATTTAATAAATTCTTCCCTACCCTTGGGTCATAAAGATACTTCTCTACATTTTTTAATAGTACTATAATGTTGCCTTCCACGTCAGTTCTTTAATATAGTGGGTATTCTGCATATTCTGTAAGGAAGGATCTGATTTTATTCTCTTTACATAATAAGCTAGTTTTCCCAACTCCATTTATTAAATGATCTCTTCTTTCCCCATTGATGTATATTACCACCTTTCTTATGTACCAGGTTCCTATTTATTCATGAGTACATTGCTGGATTCATTTTTGTTTTTTCATTGCCTATTTGATCTCTGGCCAGGATCACCTTGTTTCAATTACTATAAGTTTTTAATTTTCCTTAATATCAGGTAGGACAAATCTCCACTCTGTACTTTTCTTGTGTCAGACATGTACTATTTCTGAATCATGTGATCTTTATTCTTCCACATATAATTAATCCAGTTTCCATAAAATCTTGTTGGAACTTTTTGGTTAACGAATTGAGTTTATAGATTAATTTCAGGAGAGTTCACATCTTTATCACGTTAAGTACTCCCATCCAGAGATCATAGTTTACCTCTCCCTTTATTGAGGTCTATTCCTTTATGTCTTAGTAGAGTTATTTTTTTCCATAGAGGTCTGCGTTTTAAAGTTGTAAGTACTTGATATATATTGTAGTGATTATGGTTGACATTCTATTATCTGTTACACTTACTCATTGTTTATTTGCTGATATAGAGGAAGTAAATTTTTGTGCAGAGAAGAAGTCAGTCACAACAAGTCATCAGGGAAGCCTGGGTGGCTCAGTTGGTTAGTTGTCTGCCTTTGGCTCAAGTCCTGATCCCAGGGTTCTGGGACAGAGTCCCACATCAGGCTCCCTGCTCAGGAGGAAGGCTATTTCTCCCTTCTGTCCCTGCCTCTCCCCATGCCCGGCTCATGCTCTCTCTCTCTCACTCCCTCTCTTTCTGACAAATAAATAAATAAATCTTTAAAAAGTCATCAAAGGGTTACAGAGCATTGATCTTTGAAATTGGATAGACCTTAATTTGAATTCTGGCTTTGACACTTTGCAGCTTGGATAAATCACTTTAACCTTTTAGAGCATTCATTCCCTTACCATAAACGGGTATAATAATTCGTATTTCTCAGAGCTCTTTGAGGAGTGAGGTAATACATGTAGGGGCCCTATCACATAATTGATGCTTAGTATTTTAATTTTCTAACTGCTTTGAGATTAAAATTGGTGATTTAGGAAGTCTTCCCAGTAAGAAAAATGACAGGATTCATTCCTCCTAACTTCTAACATATTTCTGGCCCATAGCCCTGAATATTAAATCTGAATATTAACTCTGGAATTCCATTTTGTTTACCATTATTCTCAAAATACAGTAATAGCTCATTTTTCCATATGTTAGATTCTCTGGATTTTTTTTAATTTTTTCTTTTTTTCAAAAACATATAATGTATTATTAGCCCCAGGGGTACAGGTCTGTGAATTGCTTCACACACTTCACAGCACTCACCATAGCACATAACCTGCCCAATGTCCATAACCCCACCACCCTCTCCTTACCCCTCTCCCCTCGGCCCCCCTCAGTTTGTTTTGTGACATTAAGAGTCTCTTATGGTTTGTCTCCCTCCCAATCCCATCTTGTTTCATTTAATCTTTCCCTACCCCCCCCAACCCCACCCATTGCACTCTCCACTTTCACATATGAGGGAGATCATATGATAGTTGTCTTTCTCCAATTGACTTATTTTGCTAAGCATAATACCCTCTAGTTCCATCCAGGTCGTCACAAATGGCAAGATTTCATTTCTTTTGATGGCTGCATAGTATTCCATTGTGTGTATATAACACTTCTTCTTTATCCATTCATCTGTTGATGGACATCTAGGTTCTTTCCATAGTTTGGCTATTGTGGACATTGCTGCTATAATCATTTGGGTGCTTGTGCCCCTTCAGATCACTACGTTTGTATCGTTAGGGTAAATACCCACTAGTGCACTTGCTGGTACACTCCATGCTGTTTTCCAGGGTGGCTGCACCAGCTTGCATTCCCACCAACAGTGTAGGAGGGTTCCCCTTTCTCCGCATCCTCGCCAGCATCTGTCATTTCCTGACTTGTTAATTTGAGCCATTCTGACTGGTGTGAGGTGGTATCTCATTATGGGTTTGATTTGTATTTCCCTGATGCCCAGTGATGTGGAGCACTTTTTCATGTATCTGTTGGCCATCTGGATGTCTTCTTTACAGAAATATCTGTTCCTGTCCTCTGCCCATTTCTTGATTGGATTATTTGTTCTTTGGGTGTTGAGTTTGCTAAGCTCTTTATAGGTTTTGTATACTAGCACTTTATCTGATATGTCATTTGCAAATATCATCTCCCATTCTGTCAGTTGTCTTTTGGATTTGTTGACTGTTTCCTTTGCTGTGCAAAAGCTTTTGATATAGATGAAGTCCCAATAGTTCATTTTTTCCCTTGCTTCCCTTGCCTTTGACGATGTTCCTCGGAAGAAGTTGCTGCGGCTGAGGTCGAACGGGTTGCTGCCTGTGTTCTCCACAAGGATTTTGACGGATTCCTTTCTCACACTGAGGTCTTTCATCCATTTTTAGTCTACTTTCGTATGTGGTGTAAGGAAATGGTCCAGTTTCATTTTTCTGCACGTGGCTGTCCAATTTTCCCGACACTTGTTGAAGAGACTGTCTTTTTTCCATTGGACATTCTTTCCTGCTTTGTCGAAGATTAGCTGACCATAGAGTTGAGGGTCTATTTCTGGGCTCTCTATTCTGTTCCATTGATCTGTGTGTCTGTTTTTTGCCAGTACCATACTGTCTTGATGATGACAGCTTTGTAATAGAGCTTGAAGTCCGGAATTGTGGTGCCACCAACTTTGGCTTTCTTTTTCAATATTCCTTTGGCTCTTCGAGGTCTTTTCTGATTCCAGATAAATTGTAGGATTATTTGTTCCATTTATTTGAAAAAATTGGATGGGATTTTGATAGGGATTGCTTTAAACATGTAGATTGCTTGAGGTAGCATAGACATTTTTACAATATTTGTTCTTCCAATCCATGAGCCTGGAACATTTTTCCATTTCGTTGTGTCTTCCTCAATTTCTTTCATGAGTACTTTATACTTTTCTGAGTACAGATCCTTTGCCTCTTGGGATAGGTTTATTCCTAGGTATCTTATGGTTTGGGGTACAATTATAAATGGGATTGACTCCTTAATTTCTCTTCCTTCTGTCTTGCTGTTGGTGTAAAGAAATGCAACTGATTTCTGTGCATTGATTTTATATCCTGACACTTTACTGAATTCCTATACAAGTTCTAGCAGATTTGGAGTGGAGTCTTTTGGGTTTTCCACATATAGTATCATATCATCTGCAAAGAGTGATAGTTTGACTTCTTCTTTGCCGATTTGGATGCCTTTAATTTCTTTTTGTTGTCTGATTGCTGAGGCTAGGACTTCTAGTACTATGTTGAATAGCAGTGGTGATA
>ML095646.1:0-32571 GCA_003697995.1 Taxidea taxus jeffersonii
AAGATAAACAACTACAGGACCATGGAGGGAGAATTCAAGAGATAAGAAATACCCAAAGATGAAACAATATTATTAGAATAATTGGGATCCCCGAAGAAGAAGAAGAAAGAGAGAGAGGGGCAGAAGGTATATTGGAGCAAATTATAGCAGAGAATTTTCCTAATTTGGCAACAGGAACAAGCACCAAATCCAGGAGGCACAGAGAATCCCCTTCAAAATCAGTAAAAATAGGTCCACACCCCATCATCTAACAGCAAAACGTACGAGTCTATGAGTCTCAGTGACAAAGAGAAAATCCTGAAAGCAGCTCGGGACAAGAGGTCTGTAACAGACAATGGTAGAAATATTAGATGGGCAGCAGACCTATCCACAGAGACCTGGCAGGCCAGAAAAGACTGGCATGATATATTCAGAGCACTAAATGAGAAAAATATGCAGCCAAGAATACTATACCCAGCTAGGCTGTCACTGAAAATAGAAGGAGAGATAAAAAAAACTTTATGTCATGTAATGAGCACTGGATATTATATAAAACAGATAAATCACTGAACTCTACCTTTGAAACTAAAATACACTATCTGTTAACCAAATTGAAATAAAAATAAAAACCATTGGCCAAACTAATCCAAAATAAAAGAGAAGGGACCCAAATTAATAAAATCATGAATGAAAGGGAGAGATCATAACCAATATCAAAGAAATACAATTATAAGATCATATTATGAACAACTATACCCCATCAAATTAGACAATCTGGAAGAAATGGATGCATTCCTAGAGACATAGAAACTACCAAAACTGAACCAGGAAGAAATAGAAAACCTAAACAGACCTATAACCAGTACAGTGATTGAAGCAGTCATCAAAAATCTTCCAACAAATTAGAGCTCGGGTCCGCACAGCTTCCCAGGGGAATTCTTGCCAACATTTAAAGAAGAACTAATACCTATTCCTCTAAGACTGTTCTAATAAACAAAAATGGAAAGAAAACTTCTAAAGTCATTTGATGAGGCCAGCATTACCTTGATCCTAAAACCAAAGACCCCACCAAAAAGAAGAATGACAATCCAATATCCCTGATGAACACGAATACAAAAATTCTCACCAAAATACTAGCCAATAGGATCCAACAGTACATTAAAAGATTATTCACCATAACCAAGTGGGATTTTATTCCTGGGCAGCAAGACTGGTTCAACATTCATATATCAATCAACGCAATACAATACATTAATAAAAGAAAGAACAAGGACCATATGATACTCTCAATAGATACTGAAAAAGCATTTGACAAAGTACAGCATCCCTTCCTGATCAAAACTCTTCAAAGTGTAGGGATAGAGAGTACATACCTCAATATCATCAAAGCCATCTATGAAAAACCCAGAGAGAATATCATTCTCAGGATATAAGTCAGATAAGGTCAGGAACACAGCAGGGTTGTCCACTATCACCACTGCTATTCAACATAGTACCAGAAGTCCTACCCTCAGAAATCAGACAACAAAAAGAAATAAAAGACATCTGAATCAGCAAAGAAGAAGTCAAACTCTCACTCTTTGCAGATGATATGATACTTTATGTGGAAAACCCAAAAGACTCCACTCCAAAACTGCTAGAACTCATACAGGAATTCAGTAAAGTGTCAGGATATAAAATCAATGCACAGAAATCAGTTGCATTTCTATACACCAACAGCAAGACAGAAGAAAGAGAAATTAAGGACTCAATCCCATTTACAATTGAACCCAAAACCATAGGATACCTAGGAATAAATCTAACCAAAGAGACAAAGAATCTGTACTCAGAAAACAACAGAGTACACATGAAAGTAATTGAGGAAGACACAAAGAAATGGAAAAATATTCCATGTTTCTGAATTGGAAGAAAAATACTGCAAAAATGTCTACACTACCTATAGCAATATACACATTTAATGCAATCCCTATGAAAATACCATCAACTTTTTTTTTCAAAGAAATGGAAGAAATAACCCTGAAATTTGTATGGAACCAGAAAAGACCCTGAATAGCCCAAGGAATGTTGAAAAAGAAAACCAAAGCTGACAGCATCACAATTCCAGACTTTAGGCTCTATTACAAAGCTGTCATCATCAAGACAGTATGGTACTGGCACAAAACCAAACACATAGATCAATGGAACAGAAGAGAGAGCCCAGAAATAGATCCTCAACTCTATGGCCAACTAATCTTTGACAAAGCAGGAATGTCCAGTGGAAAAAGACAGTCTCTTCAAAAAATGGTGTTGGGAAATTGGACAGCCCCATGCAGAAGAATGAAACTGGACCATTTCTTTACACCACACACCAAAACAGATGCCAAATGGATGAAAGGCCTCAATGTGAGACAGGAATCCATCAAAATCCTTGAGGCAAGGGGCGCCTGGGTGGCTCAGTGGGTTAAAGCCTCTGCCTTCGGCTCAGCTCATGACCCCAGGGTCCTGGGATGGAGCCCTGCATCGGGCTCTCTGCTCATCAGGGAGCTGCTTCTCTTTCTCTCTCCGCCCACCTCTCCTCTCTGCCTACTTGTGACCTCTGTCTCTGTGTCAAATAAATAAATAAAATCCTTAAAAAGAAAATCCTTGAGGCAAACACAGGCAGCGACTTCTTTGACCTCAGCCTCAGCAACTTCTTCCTAGAAACATCACCAAAGTCAAGGGAAGCAAGGGAAGAAATGAACTATTGAGACTTCATCAAGATCAAAATCTTTTGCACAGGAAACAGTCAACAAAACCAAAAGACAAGTGACAGAATGGGAGAAGATATTTGCAAATGACATATCAGATAAAGGGCTAGTATCCAAAATCTATAAAGAACTTCTCAAACTGAACATCCAAACAACAAATAATCCCATCTAGAAATGGGCAGAAGACATTTCTGCAAAGAAGACATCCAAATAGCAAACAGACATGACAAAGTGCTCAACATTACTTGGCATCAAGGAAATCCAAATCCAAACCACAGTAATACACCACCTCACACCAGTCAGAATGGCTAAAATTAACCAGTAAGGAAGTGACAGATGTTGGTGAGGATGCAGAGAAAGGGGAACCCTCCTACCCTCTTGGTGGGAATGCCAGCTAGTGCAGCCACTCTGGAAAACAGTATGGAGGTTTCTCAAAAAGTTGAAAATTGAACTACCCTATGACCCAGCCATTGCTCAGTTAGTTATTTACCCTAAAGATACAAATGTAGTGATCTGAAGGGGCACTTGCACCCCAGTGTTTATAGCAGCAATGTCCACGATAGCCAAACTATGGCAAGAGTGTAGATGTCCATCAACAGATGAATGGATAAAGAGGATGTGGGATATATCTACAACAGAATATTATGCAGCCATCAAAAAGAGGAAATCTTGCCATTTGCAATGACATGGATGTAACTAGAGGGTATTATGCTAAGCGAAATAAGTCAGAGACAGACAATTATCATAGGATCTCACTGATATGAGGAATTTGAGAAACAATACAGCATCATAGGAGAAGGGAGGGTTAAATGAAAGAAGATGAAACCACAGAGGGAGACAAACCATAAGAGGCTCATAATCTCACAAAACAAACTGAGGGTTGCTGGGGGCTGGGGTAGGGTTAGGGTGGCTAGGTGATGGACATTGGGGAGGGTATGTGCTATGGTGACTGCTGTGAAATGTGTAAGCCTGATGAGTCACAGACCTGTACCCCTGGGGCAAATAATACATTTTATGTTAATAAAAAATTAAAAAAATAAAAGATTCCACCTATAAGAAAGATGCCTGGGTAGCCCAGTGGGTTAAGCGTTCAAATCTTGATTCTGGCTTAATTCATGATCTCAGATTTGTGGGACTGAGCCCAGCATTGGGCTCTATGCTGGCCATGGAGCCTGCTTAAGATTCTCTTTCCCCATCTCCCTTTGCCACTCTCCCCTAAAAAAGGAAAGAGTTTACATATAAGTAAAATCATACAGTATTTTTCTTTGACTTATTTCACTTTGTACATATGTGAAATCATACAGTATTTTTCTTTGACTTATTTCACTTTGTACATATGTGAAATCATACAGTATTTTTCTTTGACTTATTTCACTTAGTATAATAGCCTCAAGGTACACCCATGTTGTAGCAAAGGATAAGATTTCACTTTTTATAACTGAATAGTATTCCATTATATATATATATATATATATGTACACACACACATAAATACATACATAGATATATATACATATATACATACATCATATATTTGTATATAGTATATATATATTATATAGAGCATTCTATTATTTATATAAATATATGCAATCATATCTTTATCCATACATCTGTTGATGGACACATAGGTTGTTTCCATATCTTGGCCATTGTAAATAATGCAGCAATGAAACTAGGGGCGCATATATCCTTCTGAATTATTGTTTTCATTTTTTTCACATAGATATTCCAGTGGTGGAATTGCTGGATCATATGGTTTTTTTATTGTTTTCCATAGTGGCTGTGCCAATTTACATTCACACCAACTGTGCATGAGATTTCCCATTTTTCCATATCCTCATCAACACTTGTTACGTCTGGTCTTTTGATAATAGCTTTTCTGAGATGTGTGAGGGGATATCTCATTGTGACTTTGATTTGCATTTCCTTGATGATTAGTAATATTGATAATCTCTTCATGTGCCTGTTGGCCATCAGTATGCCTTTTTTTTTTTGAAAAATGTCTATCTAAATCCTTTGCCCACTTTTAAATCAGATTTTTTGTTGTTATTGAGTTGTAGGAGTTCTTTATATATTTTTAGATACTAACCTCTTATTAGACATATAATTTGTAAATATCTTTTCCCCTTCAGTAGTTTTTCAGTTTGTTGATGATTTTCTTTGCTGTGCAGAAGCTTTTTAACTTGACGTAGTCAGGTTTATCTTTGCTTTTGTTTCCCTTGCCTTTAGAGGCAGATCCAAAAGAAATGCCAAGAAGTTTTGTTGCTGTGTTTTCTTCTAGGAGTTTATGTCTTTAATCCATTAATTTTTATATATGGTGCAAAATAGTCCAGTTTTCCCAGCACCATTTATTGAAGAGACAGGCCTTTTTGCCTTTGTATATTCTAGCCTTTGTCAAAAATTAATTGACCCTCTCTCTCTCTATATATATATATATATACACATACACACATATATATGCATATATATTATATATAAACATATTGTATATAATATATAGTAAATATATAACACAATAAATTATTTATTTATTTATTTATTTCTGGGTTCTCTATTCTTTCACTGTTTCATGTGTCTGTTTTGTGCCAATACAATACTATTTTGATTACTATAGCATTGTAGTATAGTTTGAAATCGGGGATTGTGATATCTTTGGCCTTGTTCTTCTTTCTGCAAGAGCGCGAGGAGGAGGAGGCAGCGGCCGTGGCGGGGGTGCCGCTCCCCTGGCCTTGTTCTTCTTTCTTAAGGTTGTTTTGACTACGTAAGAGTTGTTTGTAGTTCCATATAAATTTTAGAATTGTTTTAGTTCTGATAAAATCCCACTGGAACCTTGACAGGAATTGCATTGAATCTATAGATTGTTTTGAGTAGTAGAGACATTTTAGCAATATTCTCCCAGTTCATGAACATCAATATCTTTCTCTTTGTGTCATCTTCAACTTCATTCATCAATGTCTTCTAGTTTTCAGTGTACAGGTCTTTTACCTCCTTGGTTAAGTTTATTCCTATGTATTTTATTATTTTTTTTTATTTCCCTTTGGATAGTTTATTATTAGTACATAGAAATGCAATAGATTTTTGTATCATGGCATTCACCTCATTCTAGTTCTAAACAAAATACTTGTACATTTTCTACTGTATTATGAAACAACTTTTAGCACCCTTGATGCCCCTCCTCATTTATCATCTACATCCTCATCATTTTCCTCAAGGTGGTTAACTTTAAATTTCTAATTATATTGTTTCTTGACTGCTTAATCTCCTCTTCCATTATTTCTTTCAAAGTGGTTGGAGCTCCATTTGGGTTACTCTTGGCCTTGTTTCCTGCTATTTACTCCACACACAAGAGGTGATGTATTTGACAGATAAATTCAGAAATATAAAGGAACATTTTCTACACATATCTGCCTTTCTCCCTTTTCAGAATGAATTGTCCACAGGAAGTACTGTTTGCCAGTGCTCCTTCAAGATACACTTGGCTCTTCCATAGGAAGAGGTCTAACTTATCCAATGTTGTTTGTATGCTGGCAAGCGTGCCTGGGATTTAGTTAAGAGGTCCATTTTATTCTTACACTGAGTTATATCCTCTAAATCTATATTTCTCAATTTGTTTAGATTCCATGTAGGAAAAAGGTGTATTTACTAGACTCCCTCAAAGACATCAGTAATATGATCTTTTATTTTCCTAGCATCTTCTTTTTGGGGGCCTTAGAGTCTCCTGTTCCAATTTGGACTAGTTGCTCTCTAGGCCTATTGCACAGTTGTCATCTTGGAACTTCCTTTTGGGTCTGCCCATTGTGATCTCATTGTTTCTTGGATCCCAGTTTTCCCTCATTATTGATGTATTCTTTACTTTGGTAGAACACATTCTTAAATAACTTCCTGATAATAATACCTAAAAGATAAATTTTTTAGACTTCAGGATTATATCTTTTTTTAACCAGGAGAATGGAATTTTACATGAGAAATTATTTTCCCTAACCATTTCAAAAGTGTTATTCTAGTCTGTTTGAGAAATCCAACAACATTCAGATTCCCCATCCTTTAATGCTACCAATTTTTTTTTTGCCTGAAACTATAATACTAACACCCACTCACCGAAATTTGTTCCAACCTCAGTTTTTACCCATCCTCAGTTTCATAAGTTTAAGACAACTAGCAGATGTGTTATTCCCCTATTGGCCTTATGTGACCTTAACTATTGCATCAAACTGAAGCAAAGGACTTCTCACGCATTAGTGGAAAGGGCCCTAACTCCCTTTCTGACTGTGAATCATAAAATTTTTAGCCTTCATTGCTACTGTTAACTATCTTGTGAACATTAAGGAAACCAGATTTAGGGAGATCCAAAGGGAGAAGGGAGGAGCAGATGGAACTGGGGTCCTTGACCTCAACTGAGCTTCTGATCATACTATTACTGGAGTCTACACTACACATATATTATCTTTTATTAAGAAGTTTTATGAGGGGTTCCTGGGTAGCTCAATGGGTTAAGCCTCTGCCTTCGGCTCAGGTCATGATCTGAGGGTTGTGGGATTGAGCCCTGCATCCGGCTCTCTGCTCAATGGGGAGCCTGCTTCCTCCTCTCTCTCTCTCTCTGCCTACCTCTCTGCATGCTTGTGATCTCTGTCAAATAAATAAATATCTTTTTTTAAAAAGAATTTTTATGAATCAATCACAGATGGGTTTTTAATGTCCTTGAAATTGTATACAAAATATTGTATTTGTGTACATATTCTGTTTTTCCTGAGAAATATTTGACCTGCTAGTCCAGTGAATGGACAGCTTCATGGCTATCAGTTTAGAGTAATTCACAAAATGAGGAAGATTTGTAATCTTAATTTAAAGAAAGTAGAATGGAGGAATCCTCAAAAATGAAATTAAATTTACTTTGTGTGCCAAAGTCTCATCTAAGGTTTCACTATACTGTGTGATATATCATGATAAATAATATTCTATGTATGACTATGCATTTACTTGATATTTTAATGAAAAAAATAAAACTGTTTTAATGGAAAATCTTTGCAATTAGTTTCCAAAATAGCTTCCTAAATTGCTCAGTTTCAAGAATATTTTTGGCAAAGTGATGTATTATAGTAAGTACAATAATAGTTCCAAAAAAAGCCTTACAATCTTTCACTTTACCATTTAAAATTGCTATTAAGTTAATGTTGGCATCACTTCAAACAAAGCATCTTTAAATAGTTTGCTTTATATATTTTTTTCTTATAAACTTTTTTCATCAGAAACTCATACTATGAATGTAAAGCTAAATAAAACCAGAAGGACAACATTCCAGGGCAAAAGAGATATTGAGGGCCAGTTAATTTGAACAAATGAGGAAAACAACCCAATAGGAAAAATGCGGGCACCAACTAGAAACTACAAGATAGAGCAAACTGCACTTGGTTGACAGAGAGATGGAGGAAGCTGAAGATACATTGGGACATAGAGACACAATGAAGGAGTACATGTAAAACACCTGTATAAAGCACCATCATTTATACTTTTGTTCCACAATGGGATCAGTTCAGGGATTAATACTTGCTGGTAAAACTTTGTGTTTGGGAGTAAATATGAAATGATGGATTACCTGACCCTTTCTCAAATTCCTCATATCAGAGAGATCAGATGATAATTGCCTTTCTCTGATTGACTTATTTCACTTAGCATAATAAGGGGGTGATATACTTTAAGGGTCTTTCAAGATGCTTTCCATTATATCTACAGACAAGAAACCTACATCAAGCAGTAAGGTTAAGTACTGCCTTAAAATCTCTTAGATATGGTAAATGCATAATAATTTTTACAAGTTGAGGGATTATAATGTTTTTATCCTGGTCCTAATTAACAATTTTTTTAAGATTTTGTTTATTTGAGAGAGAAAGTGAGTACACATATGAGAGAGAGAACAAGAGCAGGAGGAGGAGCAGAGAGCGAGGGAGAAGCAGGCTCCCCACTGAGCAGGGAACCCAACAAAGCTGGGTTTGATCCCAGGGTCCCAGGATCATGACCTGAGTCAAAGGAAAACACTTAATCCACTGAGCCACCCAGATGCTCCTAACTATTTATAAGGGCCTTAAAATCTAAGTCATTGCCTATGATTATTATGTGTCAACCTGGCTGAGCTATGATGTCCAGATAATCGGTCAACCATTATTCTGCATGTTTCTGCAAAAGTGTTTTTTTGTATGAGAGTCACATTTAAATCAGTAAACTTTGAGTAAAACAGACTACACTCCATAATATGAGTGAACTTTATCTAAAACAGACTACACTCCATAATATGGGTGAACTTTACTCAATCAGTCGAAGACCATAGAAAAAAAGACTGAGGTCTCAAAGGCAGGGAATTCTGTCAGCAGAGTGGCTTTGGACTTGAATTGTGACTCATCCTGGTGTCCAGCCTGCTGACTTACCCTGCAGATTGTGGACTTTTGTTTCATTTTCTCTGGAAAACCTTGAGTAACGCACTGCCCCAGAGTCAGAAATTAGCAGACCTAGGAACTGGCTACCCTGTTGTTATGACTATTTTCTCATTTTACTCTCCAAATCTCCCTAACTAATAAACTTTGGATCTGGTTTCTTTAGAAGACATTAGTGTGTCTATGTTGTTACCAAATCACCGGTTTTACCAACTTTCCTCATTCCCAGTTTTTCCTTATTATTAAAAAAAAATTTTCCCTATTATTTATTGTTCTTTCTTTCTTTTCAGTTTTGTTTCATTAAGATTGGAATTTTCCTTTTCTCCTTTGTTGTGATTCTAAGACTGGGCCTTGGCCCAGTCCCCAACCTAGCACAGGGGGACTTTTGATAATAGTTTGATCTCTTCAATGTTAAGCCACCCCAAACAACTGGAAATTCCAGTGCCAACTCAATATATAAGTATTTATCTGAGTTTGTCAGATCATCACATGTGTCTCCTAGGGCTTAGTTGTTCCTTTATTCAGAGTTCCTTTTCTTGCTGACTCAGTTTTCCAGGTTAGAACTTAACTTTATAGTCTATAAGTCACTTCTATTCATAAGAAATTTGAGTATCCAACTTTCCTAATAAATCATTTATATCTATATCAACAGAGAAATTACTTCAAGAGACTCCAAATTTTGTTCTCTTGGTAAGAATAAGATTTTGATCTCATACAGGAAAAATGGTTTAAATATAGGCCTGAAGTGAGTCAGTGGTAGGATCAGGAACAGAGCTCCAAATCCCTGACTCAATCTTGCCTGATCCCACAAAATCAGTGCATATTTTCTAAAAAAGCTTACCGGCAACTAATAAATCTTCTGTAGATATTAAATGGCTTTATTAAATAAGCAACATTTTGACTAACAGTAAACATATAAGAAACACAGTTTGAATTTCTCTTACATTGCTTATCAGTTTCAAATCTAAACAGTACATTTCTAAGTACATTTTCCTTTGAGCTAAGGACAAGATGTTAGCATGGCCTGAGATGTTTAATAAGCCCCAAATATGAACTCATCTGAAAATAGCTTATACTATTGAAACAAAGCTGAATAATTGAGAACAAGTATTTTCTAAGTCACTGCAACAGATTTCCACTCATAGTACCTGCCTAGTTATCTTTCAGCTCTCACTCTTCTGTCCATGCTTTTGATTTTTTAACAAACCCAAACCCATTACAAAGGAAGTGTCAACATTCTTTCTAGTGGACTACTTTCATTTCCTGAATATGCCATTCTCACTTAACTCTCTTTATAAATTTATTCTACTTCTTGAAATATTTATCCCCTCCCTGGCTAACATCTAATTTCCAGCCATCTTACTTCTGAAAAGCCTCTACTGTAACTGCAGGCTGGGTTAGGTGACCTGTCTTTGTGCTCCCAGAATACCATTTATCATATAAGCATTTCCCATATTCAACAGTAATTTCTTGTTTATTAGTATGTTTTCTCCTTTAGACTGTGAGTGTCTAGAGTGTCTATTAGACACTAAATAGTGTCAATTTATCAATTCTATGCCTCACTCATCTTGGTACCCCCAGGACCTAGTAAATAGTTGTCTATGTATTATGTCCTTACCACACTGAATTATTCTGTATCTGATTGCAATAGTAAACATTAAATAGTAAGTAGAGGATGGATGGGGGGGTGGGTAGATGGATGGATGGATGAAGAAACAGATGGAAGGATGGACAGATCAACAGATGGATAGAAAGATTAACATAATGGAAATAGGTCTTGATCTGGGCGTTTACCATAGAAATGGTGGAATTATGATACAGGGTTGAGCTCTGATCTAGGAACTCAATACTTTGGACATGTTTCAGATACAAATCCATGCATATATGGGAGGCCTAGCAAATATAAGCAAGCAACAAGTCTATGAGCCAGGGATCCAGTCCTAGGTATTAGACATACTTTTATACTATCATTTTCTACAAGCCTTTGCTTAGTATTTGTCTTCTATATGAAATTCCACTGGAAATCTTTAATCCTAACAAAAGCTTATACATGCCTTTAAGGAGAGGTACTTTTGATCTTTCCTTCATTTTCCCTGATTTCTATAAGACGGGCCCCTCCTTCTCTTGCCCTCCCATAGTATTGTACCTTCCTGGATTAGAATGCTTAGCACATTTTGACTGGTAGGCCTTAACATGCAGAGTTAGAAAATATGTCTATGACATAGACTAAAAATAGTGCAACGGGGGTGGGAGTTAAGGTGGTAGGAAAAGTAAAAATGAAAGAAGATGGGATCGGGAGGGAGAAAAACCAAAAGAGACTCTTAATGTCATAAAACAAACTGAGGGGGGTGGGGGGAAGAGGGGTTGGGTGAGGGTGGTGGGGTTACATCATATGTTTAAATAAAGCTTAAATAAAGTAAAAAAAAAAAAATAGTCACCATCCCTGACCTCAAGACATATAGTCAAGAGAGGACTTGACGACAGAAAGCTGACTACATACAAGTCACAGTGTGCCTATGTGTTTGTCTTCTCATTGTGCTATAAGCTATTTGAGGATGGGAACTACTTTAGTTCATCTTTGTATCCTCAATACCTATCTAGCTCAGAACCCAGCAACAGAGTGTTGTTTAGCCAACATGAATCTGACTTGTAAAGATACCTGTTATTTTAGCTTTCTTATTCTCAGGTAAGTTAAAAAGCATATGGAAGTTGATGTATCATAGCTCTTTGGCAAATATTTATTGGATATATGTACCAAGGACTCAGGTGCTACAGATACAGTAATGAACAAAACAAAGTAACTGTCTTCATGAAGCTGACATTCTAAATGGGGGATATAGACAGTAAATGACTAAACAAATAAATCATACAATTCAGATATTAATAGATGCTCTGAAGTAAAATAAGACAAGGAGATAGTGATTGAGGGTTGGGAATATGGGGGGGAACGGTGACTATAATATAGGATACTTAGGGAATGCCTCTCTGCAGAGGTGAATAGAATAATTCATGAAGAATAATTCTTGTTGGAGGAATATTCCTGGTAGAAGGAACTGAAAACCCCCCTAAGGCAGTAACATACTTTGTGTGTTTTGGGAGCAATTAGATGTATAGCATGATTAGAATGGAGGGACAAGGGGGAAAAGTTTAAGAAAGGGGTCAGGAGAGACAAAGGTCAGATTATGCAAGGTCTTGTAGGCAAAGGTATAGTTTGAATTTTAAGAGAGATGTGGAGCCATTGACAAGTTTTTGGCATGAGAATTACATGATCTTATTTATGTTTTAGAAATTTATTCCAGTTTCTGTGAGAAGAATGAACTCTAGGGGTTCATGAGTGAAAGCACAGCACCAGTTAGGACATTTTTTTACAGTAACCTATGAACATGTTGTTGGCTTAGAGGTACACATGTTGGAAAGGTATTAGATTTGCAGTATTTTTGAAACTATAGTCAACATTATGTGCTGTTAGATTAGATGCAAGGAAGAAGAGAAAGAGAAAAGTCAAGGATGATACCAGTTTGTGAGGTCCTGAGAAAAGGAGGTCTCACATGTACTAGGGAAGAATCATGTTTGAGAAGAATCAAGAGTCTTCTTATAGACAGACATTCTAATTTTGAGATGTTGGTTAGACATGAAAATGTCAAGTAGCTGATTAGAAACATGAATTAGGTGTTCCAGGGAGAGGTTGGAGCTGAAAATATATATTGGGACTCAAGAACATATACACAACATTTAAGATAATAAGACCTGATGAGATGGCCTAGAGAGTAAGTACAAAGAAGAAAAGAAGGGATGCAAGGATCAATCCTCGAGGATTGATGGATCCTTCATGGATTCAGTGTAAAAATTTAAATTATTAGAGAATATATCACCATTATAATGATAATACTTATTACACTTTATATTATGCAAAATGACAACAATTTACTCAATAAATATTTCTCATATACCTACTATGTGTCAGGCACTATTTTAGATGCTTAGGATGCAGCAGTGAGAAAACAAACATCAAATCAAATTTTTTTCCTTTATGGCATTTTTACTCTAGTAGTGGGAGGAGATAAAAAGCAAGATGAGTAAGCAAACTATATTAATTAGGTCACAATAATAGCTGGAAGTAAATTAAAACAGGTCTTTGCACTGCTCTTCCTTCTGTTAGATGCTCTTGCCCCCAAAATCCATACTGGTACCGTCAAGGACTTCCATCTTTGCTTTAATGTCATCTTCTCAGTGAACAAACAGCTCCTGGTATTTATATTCAAGATGCCAAATACTCATGCCACTCTCCATTTCTTGCCTTACCTACTCCTTTGCTGTAATTTTCTATAGCACTGATTACCATCTTATTTAATATTTTTGTTGTATATTTATATGTCCATTTATTCTTTGTCTCCCCGACTAGAATATCAGCTCCATGATGGCAGGGATTTGTTTTTAACTTTTCTATTTACTGTTCTATCACAGAACTGGAGGCAACTCCTGGCAGGTACTAGATAGTCAATATTTGTTGAATCAATTAGTCAATTTCTCAATGAATAATCACTATCATCATTGAGAACACACTTTATCTTACCAAATACCTGGAGTATTGTTCCAAAAGATGTAATGACGACTGTATTATTTTAAGCTTCTGGTAAATTTAACCATGGAGACAGAAGATATTCTATGAAATCATTGAGTTCATTTAAGAGAGTTAAATAATGCAAGTAATATTCTGATAGCTTTTAAATTCAAAGGCATAATGTAATATAATTCTTAATTAAATGCCTAGTTTTGGTTTATCATAGCTTATCTATAACATTGTTCAAATAAATGACCTAAGTAGAGTTATAAATTTTACTTATTGAATGTACCTTTATGGTACTCTGGTATTCCTTGTGTAGTCAATTTTAACATATGTTGATGCCTGTTTAATGAAACTTAGAGTATGATCTTACAATTTAGAATGCACATGAAGGCTTATAGTTGTATTTCTATATTTAGGACATAATAATAGTCATTGCTCTGACTACTGGTTGCCAAGTTCTTGATCGTGTAAAGGTAAAGAATGATCTTTTTCATCATGTTTTGATTTATAATGATTTCCAGGTAAACACGGAGGTATAAACTGACTACTTCTTTATCTGACTTATGAGGAAAGAAATTTGTTCTTCATTTTAAAATTCCCATCACATTTTAAAAAATCATACTTGCTTTGTAAATATTGAGTAAATAATTGAATGCAGTGTGCCAAATATCATGTTAAATATATGAAAAGAATACTATGAATAAAAAGAAAGACTGAGCTGGAAGAGGTTGGGGAAAATTTTATAAAATAAACTATATTTGAGCCTGATGAAATGTTTTTCCAAATGACCCGCCATCATCATGGGGATAAAGGAATTATGTAAAAGTTGTGGGACAATAAGCATTTCAGTGGGGCCAACAAACATTTTCTAGAGGTAGAGAATGTTTTCACTGGAAACTAAACTAAGATTAGACAGTGAAGAACTGAGGCAAGAAAGTGAAGGAAATTTTAGTCCATTCTAAAGCATTTGGATTTTTCTCACAAGTATGTTTAAGCCAACAAAAATGTTTTGTTTTAGAAATAACAGTTCAAGAAGTCCTTGGAGGTTAGATGGAAATAGGAAAAAGTTACACCCAGGGAGACAAGTTAGGAGATAGCTACAACAGTGCTAGTGTTGAGACAATGCAGCAGTGGATATGAGGAGAAGGACCAGATTTGAAAGACATTTCTACAGTACAATGACTTTATGATTTCAGTCCAAGTTCATGTTAGATTTTAAAATAAAGATTAAAATATCTGTAAACCAGAATCATTACAAACATATATAATACAAATAATATAAGTAGTCTTGAAATCCTGGCCCTGCTGAGCTACAGGTCCTCAGACACATCAAGGAAGCTGTGAGTTAAGTGCCTACTAGGTAACAGGAAGGAAGACATTAAATATGCTGCTGGAAATCTTAGTCAGTTTTACTGAATGAAATCAGGGTCCCTGGCAGAGTGAGCTTTCTGTGAAAGGATACTAAAAAAGGCACTGCCTAAGTCTTTGATTCCTCTGATGACATGTACAAGCTTTACATAAAATCAAAGAAATCCTCAGGTCTAAAAAGGGGGCTGAATGTCCCATTGTTTTAGTGATATTATCTGCCAATTTTCTATTATCTCTGTGGGAAGAAGAACCATAACCCTTGGGTTTTCAGAGTGTAGGTGGAGGCAACCACAAAACTGCTAGCTAAGAATGGTTAAACACAGAAGGGTAAAAGAAAAGCTACTGAAGATGCATCTTGAAAACTAGAATTCCAAAGGACACAAAAAATGCTAATAAAGATTAACAACACACATAACTGTCTAGCAAATTTACTGTCAACTATGCAAATAGAGGAATCTCAAAATTACCAAAAAAAGAGTATGTTTAGAATGTCCAAAGAGATATAGGGAGGGATGGAAACCATTTCTAAAAAGCAAGAAATCATGAACAGCAAGGGCAAATAAGAATAGAACATTACCCAAAAAATCCATAGCAAACAGCCATTTTAATTAAAAAAAAAGTCAACAGGATGAACTTAATCAAAAGGAGGTATAGCTAAAAGGAGTACAATAACACAAAAGAAAAATTTCCTATATGGTCTCCATAGCAGATTTCAGATTGCAAAAGAAAGAATCAAATTCACTGCTATCAGACCTGCCATACACAAAATATGAAATGACACTGATAATTTGAATCCATAAAAAAGAAGAGTAGCAGGAATGATGAATATGTTGGTAAACATGTGGAGTAGTCTAAGATTACTTCCATGATCCTGTCCTGAACACAAATGAAAGAGAATACAGAGGAAAGAGCCAGTTTGGGTAGATCAGAGAGATGCTGAATTCAGTTTGGGCATGCCGAATTTGATGTTTGAGATTCCTATAGGACATTCTAGCAGAGATGTTAAGTGAGATAATACTGAACATAAGAGGGGCAGCCAAAGAAGTCACAAAAATATTAAATAGTGCCAAGAAATCCAGAGGCTAAAACTTAATTGTGCAAAAACCATGGACAATCCATTCAGCACATGTTGCTCGAAAATGCAGAATCATAGCCTGACTGGAAATGGTTTGGAATCTTCAGTTTGGAAAGTCAAACAAATCTACAAAGCAATCACTGGCTTCGATAGGGAAAAAAGGACAGGTTTTTCCCATTAAAATCTACATATTAATCTAATATCAGAACCAGAGACATTCTGAAAGCAGGCCATCTTTGTAGATAAAAAAAAAAGTACTACTTTGCACTAGAGGCTTTGGTTATGAAGACGTTTAATAGACTAAGAATTTTGAAGAGTTCAGCAAAGGTTGAGATCCATTTACTGATGTAAGATGTAAAATAGCTGAATAAGGAGACTCAAACTTGGTTCCTAACCTTATGAGGGCAGCTTGCGTTTTCTTCACAGACCAAATCTTTCGGCTGTCAGAATGGTCAGATGGACAATTGAGCAGACCTAATACTGCATGCCTTATACTTCATGACTTCCTGAAGTTGGAAATCGGCTGCAAGGGCTGAATACAGATGAAATTGGGCATTCATTCTAAACTCCTAAGTCAAGCATAAATTATTAAAATATGTTTACAGAGTAAATGTGATCAGTGTTGTTAATCACCTGAGTTTGTGATTAAACTTTTATGATATTCTATAGTTATCCATTTAATGAGTATTAAATATTTTGAGTATATTTTTGCATAGAAGTATGCACCACATTATATCACACTGTCTGGTTTGAGAACAAAGCTAATCAAATACAAATTAAAATACAACAGTTAGAATGGTAGAGTTGGAAATCCTTCACTGACAGAAAAGAAAGAAGATCGCATTAGCTGACCACTGTGCTATAGGTACGTCACAGATGCTATGTGTTATAATTTTCACAATACAACCCTAGTAGTTAAGCCATTTTACAGACAAGGAATCTGAGGCTCAGGCATTTTAAGTAACTTGTCTAAAATCATAGAGTTAGTAAACGATGAGGCCCAGTTATAATACCTGCTCTTTATCTGACTTCAAATCCCACACTCTGTCCATTAATAATGGCATTCTTACCATTGCTTCAAGAGATAGTCCCTTCCACAATTCTCCTACCCACCCCAATCTTTCTTAGTTGTACCTAAAAATCATCTCCTTTTATTTTCAAACCATTCTTTTGCATAGAAGTACATCTAGTTTATAAAGACCATCATCATGTTCTCTATGAGTCTTAACCATGCTGAATGTCCCCAGTTACCTTTATAGTTCAACAGAGCACAGGCCTCTGACACTGCAATGGTTTCTGCATGCACTCTAGTTTGCCAATGGCCAATTCCACATAATAAAGTGATGACTTAGCTAGCCTTGGCCCTCACAAGAGCAACTTTGTTCCTGAGCTCTATCTGCTATGTAGGACTCAACATCACCCTGTAGGAATAAACTCTTCAAAAGAATGAAAGGATAGACAGGGCCATTGAAGCTTCAATTAAAATTTTACATGGCTACATTTCAAAAGAGTGAGGATTATGGAAATATAACTCTACTTTGTGATACAGGGCTAAGTCTTTTGGCTCAGAGCCAAAACACTGTGCACATATATCAGATAGAATGGGTCAGCCAGGGATTTTAGAAGCAGATTTTCAGGTTTCACAAGCCCATCGAATGGTCATATTCTTAATAAAAAAAGACCAGCATTCAAAGTGCAGAGCAGAACTCCTTCATCTTCCCTGTCACTGCACCACTAGTATCTAATAGGATATTATGGCATATCCTGACAGAACTCGAACCATAAAAAATACAAATTGGACTTTTCTTGGCTAATTTGTCAGTGAAGGGGTCCTATAAGAGAGGGAATAAAAATATGTAACAGTGGATTCTTAAACTCTAAGAAATACCAGTGACCTATATGTAAAGAAAATTTAGCAAAATTAAGACATGAAACAATATATTAATATGATAGGATTTAATTTTAGTGTTCCTTCAGGAAGAATTCTTAAGTAAGTTAAGGTAATGTTTCCTGAAGGATGGAGCACAGAAAAATTTAACTCAGTGTCACACATAGAAATAGATTTGGCCCAAAGGCATAACAGTTTCCTTCACTGTCAAGTGTTAGTAATCTTGAATGTCCAGCATTTCAGTCGATTTTGTATGGGCCCTTTGTTAACTGGTATAAATTCTACAGGACTGCCCTTTCAGTATATTCAAATGTACTCTTTGAAATAATAAAGATTCTCTTTCTCTCTGACTCCTTATGCATGTGTGTGTATGTGTGTGTGTCACACATACAATACACATACACACATTCATACACACAAAACCCTCGGATGTTTAAAAAACTGATTCATACTCAATCTCCTAATTATCATTACAAAACTCTTACAAAATACTTAGAAACACTTATGATGGGTTTAATCCATCCAGCAACCCTTGGCCTTCACATTACCTAAGGTGTCCCTGAAGAGACTGCAGGCTTGTTGATTACTTTGCATGGATTTTACAATGTTCAGTAAAGAATATTTTTGCAGAAATGTGCAAACTGACTTTAAAATTCGTATGAAAATTCGAAGGAACTAACGACTTAAACAACATTTCAAAGGAAAGACTAAATTAGAATACTAGTCTGCCTGATTTCAAGAATTAGTATTTTAAAAAAAAAGAACTAGTATTAAGCTACAGTCAACAAGAAGGAATATTATTGGTTATCCAATATTATTATTGGATGACTAGTTAAAAATGAACAGAATAAAAAGTTTGGGAAAAAACCTACACATATATGTTCAATTGATTTTCAATCAAGGTGCCATTCTCAATAAATGGTGCTGGGACACTTTGAGATCCACATGAAAAAATGAACCTTCATCCTTACCTAATGATATACACAAAACTCGACTTGAAATGGATTAAACACCTAAGCATAAAATAAAAAAAATACAAAATTCTATCTTAGAGTAGACAGCAATTTATTTAATATGAAACAAAAGCAAAATACTTAGATCTAATAATATACATATAAAAAGGACTATATAAGTATAACTAAGTAGTAAGTACACAAGGAACCAGATTAAAATAGGTGACTATTTAAGCAGATACTTTATAAAAGGAAGTATATGAATGGCCACTAAGCATATGAAAAGATATTCATTTGTTGTTAGGGAAATGTATTAAAAACCAGGATGGGATACCATTACACACCTACTAGAATGGCTAAAATTAAAAACACTAAAAATTGCTAGATATTAGAGTGACAAGATTTCCCATACACTGTTGGTGGGAGCATAAAATGGTGTAATCATTTTTTAAAGTCTGGCACTTTTATTTTTTTTGAAGATTTTATTTATTTATTTGATAGACAGAGATCACACAAGTAGGCAGAGAGGCAGGCAGAGAGGGGAGGGGAGAAGCAGGCTCCCTGCCAAGCAGAGAGCCTGATGCGGGACTTGATTCCAGGACGCTGGGATCATGACCCCAGCCGAAGGCAGCGGCTTAACCCACTGAACCACCCAGGTGTCCCAAGTCTGGCATTTTTAAAAAGACTATTTACGTACTTCCTGTGAACCAGCAATTTCATTCCTAAGTATTTATCCAAGAGACATGAAACTTATATCCACACAGAGCCTTGTAAATAAATATTCATGTCAGCTTTATTTATAATATCTGATAAATGGAAACAACTCAGGAGCCATCAATTAGGTGAGTAGGAAAAAACTTGCAATGTATGCAAACAATGAAAGACTACCAATGGAAAAAAAAAACTATGATACAACAATATAAATGACTCTAAAAATGTAAGAAAGCCAATCATAGAATATGACATACAGTATGACTCTATATGAAATTCTAAAAGGCAAAATTAATCTGTAGCAAATCTCTGGTTGCCAGGGCCATGGGTCAGGAGATAGAATTGACCACAAAGGCTCATGAGGGAACTTTTTAGGCTGATGGAAATGTTTTATATCTTGATAGTGGTGGCAATTATGCAGTGTTTTTTGACAAATTTCATCATCATATAGACTTAAAATAGGTCCACTGTATTTAATGTAAATTATACCTCAAGGACATTACTAAAAACATTTGGATGCTATTGTTTATTTAAATTCTAAGATTTGAAGCTGCTTTGTTTACAGGAATTTAAAATAAAATAGTACCTCCAATTGCCTCTGATTTCTTGTGCATTCTACTTTCCAATTTGACATTTTCTCAGTTTACTTGAAATTTTATATACACACACATACACACACATGTATATATATTTGAGACAATTTGAGAAACAATAGTGTAATGGACTAATACATATATATTAATATCTATATAGTATACACATCCTAATACACATACATGCACACATACATAGTATTAGGGAATTAAGGAAATTAATGTTGAATGTGAGATATACACTAATCCTAGTCTGGAGGTTAATGATAGGTATTGTCAGCTAGTAGAACTCATAGTAATCCTACTTCTAGCTCTATTGAAGCAGAAACTTCACTGTTTGGGAAGCCAAAGGAGTGTGAAGTAGTATTGATTTACTTGCTTCAAAATTATGTAACACTTTACAGCATAGACTTCTTCAAAGTCTGTCTCTTCACAGACCCTCACAACAGCCTTGACAGGAATTTCCATAAGGAAACCAACATACAGAAAGATGAAGTTTCCAAAATCTCATAGATACAAAGTGTCTCAGGACTAGAAGCCAGAACTTCTGGCTCTAGAACTTCTGGCTTTCCCTCTGTGAAACCAACCTCCTTTCTTTGGCCAACTTTATTATTTTTTTTTTTTAAAGGAAACCCAGTGATAGGAACACAATGGAAAATGCTTACATACATATTTATACCTATGTTTAGGTCACCTATATCTGTATCTATGAATTCTTCAAACTAGGAGGGATAGGGTAGGCATAGGAACAAAAATGTATAGAAAAATCTAAATAGAGCACATTAAATGCTAGAGGACATATAGCCATCAAATATAGTTGATTAAAACTGCAAATATCAGAGAATCTAAGTTACAGAGGCATGTAGAAATAAGCCATGTGAGGCTTCCATGTGAGGAAGGAGGAAATGGGCTTTTGACTGGCACTGGGCATTAGTTTGGGCCAAATTAAGCAGATTACTATGACGTACTTGTACTTAAGGAAGTACAGTATAGTGCATAAGTCTCCGTTTTGGAATCAGACTGAGTTCAAACCAAGCCAGTTTCAGCTATAATTCTTTTTCAACAACTTACCAATTGTGAGGCCTTGGGAAGATTGCTTAACCTCTCTGGGCCTCATTTGTAAAATACAAAATGTGATGGTCCCTCATAGGACTGCTTGGAAGATTAGATAAAATAATGATAATTTTTCATAATGCAGTTATTGTTAATTATTAATAATAACAGGTGGAAGATCTACTATTCATAAAGTGCCATTTTCCCCAAATTCCCACTATTTTGTGCTAGGGAAGACATCTCTCATCTACCACTGTCTAAACACTTGCCTACTCACCACCCAGGGTTTTCCTTAGTACATCTTCTGAAACAGACACGGAGCCCAGAGCCAATCAACTTTTCTCCATTTCTATCATTTTACCACACCTCAAAAGACCAACAACTGTGTGAATGCCATACTTAACCTTTTCAACATAATAGTGTCTTACATATTTTAAGAAGTATGCAATATTCGAGACATATAAAAAAGAATGAAGAGTAAACAGCATGGAGAAACGGACCCAGTTACTGCAACAAGTCAATAGCATGAAAAGATAAATGGCAGTGAGGAATGCTCAGATTAAAAGAGGATAGAGATCTAACAACTAAATATCATGTGTGGACCTTAATGTGAATCCTGATTTGAACAAATTAACTGTCAAAAGGGATTTGTGAGACAATTAGGGGAAGGATTTTAAGTTTTTTGATATACATAATACTAAGGTTAATAATAGTTTAATAGCATTGTCATGTCTTTTAAAAACTCATATTTTTAGATATGTATGCTACAGTATGCAGAAATAACATGTTGTTTGGAATTGGCTTTAAATTACATTTTAGAAAAAGAAGAACAAAAATAGATGGTACAAATATGGCAACATTTTGAGAATTGTTGAGTACACAAGATGAGTTTATAGGAGTTCATTTTACCAGAACCTCTACTTTTGTGCACATTTGAAAATAACTTCTAATAGCACATCTGATGATATAAAACTATTAATACAACAAATACCTATGTATCCAAACTCAGTTTATGAAATAAAAATCAATTTAGTTAAATTCCCTGTACTAATTACCTCCACTCCCTATAGAAACAACCACTACACTAATTTTGATATTATAATCTTGTTACTGTTTATACATTTACCACGTATTTATTTATTCCCAATCAATATATCACACTGTTTCATACATTTTTAAGCTTCATGAAAATAGTGTCCAATCGCATGTGTTTTCAACTCGCCTTTTTTGGGTCAATGTGATGTATGTTTGATTCATCCATATAGCTCAAAAATAGAGTCTTCCAAAAATATCTTCCTTTTTTTTCTGAGCTGACCAAAGTTTATATCAGCATTGTATGCCTCGTGTATACTACTACTGGAGTTCCTGTTGTTTTATCTCTATTGGTAAGAAGCTGAGGAATTTCACTGAGCCATAGTTTTCTTTGAATGAGGAGTTCTGTGTAAAGTAATTCTGTCACTAGAGGTTAACAGAATTCTGTCTCCTCCCAAACCTATTTGTATTTAAAAAATTTTTTCTAGAACATATAAGTTTCAACTCTTAGCAGCTACATTTTTACATTTTTATCTCAGCATATAAGTAAAATAAAGCATTGTGACCGCATACTAATCTTGTTACTGCAAGACTTGACATCTACTGGCTAAATCTAAAGAGCTTGTAGTGTCTGCCTCACCTTATTGTGAACATAATAATGACAAATGGTGAATACTCACAGGATAGGAATGCAGTATACTCAATTACTTATCATGGATGCTCCAGAATATGCATTGTTGTGAGCTGTCTCATTGAAAACTTTTCTGCCCACTGCCTTAAAGGGAAATAAGCACTATGAGTAGATCTTCCAGAAAGGTGAGAGATTGTTATAAAATAATGCCTTAGGTCGATTTCCAAAAAGTTTTTGTCATATAAATGCTTATATGTGTTCAATAAATACTTATAATTTTTAAAAAATTGGTTGGAAATGCAATAAGGACAAAGTCTGTTGAACACATCAATTGGCTGTCATTGTAAGCACTTTCTCAAGGAGAAAAGATAAGAAAATAAAAAGTATCTTAAGGTATCTCTAGATCTAGTAGCTCAATGCATAACCGGCTTCAGGATAGTAAAGGGATATGAAGGAGCAAACCCCTCATCTTTGCTCTGGCTCTGAGGCTCAGTGACAATCCTGCACTAGAAATCTCTTTCTCCTTAGGTATACAGCACAAGGGGATGGGGGTTTCTTCCCCCACTTTTAACTTACACAGTAACAGTGAAGGGATCTATCCCTGCTTTCTTCCCAAAGCCTGGACCTACTTGCATTTAGATATATTATTCTTGTTTTTGTAAGCCAAAAACCCAACACTATCTTTTGTCCTTGTTGCATTTGTAATGATGATACTTTCTTTACCTCACTGGCAGTAATTTAATTGTTGATGTCCTTGGCCTTTTATTAATCTCTACTGTGGTCAGAAAAGACAAGCTAATTAAGTATTACTTTGGGCCCATACTTCCTATGCAGAGATTTACTTTTATTGTAGTCAGCCTGCCATATGAAAAAGACAATTTCAAACCCCTCAACTCTATTAGAAACTCTCCTATTAGACATAACTTAGAGGTACTTTTTGAAGTGTACTTAACAAATAATAATAAAAGAAATAAAGTATACTTAGATTTCATATAGCCAATTTTCTCCAGAACTGAGGTTCTGTACATTCTATGTTGTTAAAAACTTTCTTCAAAACATGTTATAATCTAATCTGTTACTGTGTAAGAAGCCTTATGTTTATCTCACACTCCAACATGGTGCATTTAAATAACTCATTTTTGTGTGTGCTTACACACATGCAAGGAGGAACATGAAACAGAGGGACAAAGATCACCATTTTACCTCCTGGTGTCTATATACAAGCTATCCAAAGTTTAACCCGTATTATATCATATTTTCTTTTAAAAAATTTAGTGTAGCTTTGTGACTAAAAGGTTTTTTCCTCAAAATTCCATAAAATACTCAGAAATGAGAACATGTTTCCAGGTAAACATTATGAAATTAATTACTCGGGAGAATTCCCCCTAATTAGCATGTACTAGTAGGGCTTCAGACAATAATGTAGATTCTATGATACTGATATAACATCAGAGAACTGAGGTAAAGACTTAGGGGGGACTTCTATACATCATTTATGAGAAGTAGCAATCCACAGTAGTCTTTTTCCCAACAAATGGAACTTCTTAAAGTATTTAACAGTAATGTGTCTTCTACCATGGATCTAGGCAAAATGGTTCAGCATCTTTAAAGGACAGCTTTGGGCAACAAAATCTGTGTAGCCATTGCAGCTCTTCCATTCTGCAAGGTGAGGACACAAGGACATTTCTTTATAGTGGATTTAGAGTACCAGAGACCACTACAAATGTGATTATGAACAAGCTATTATTACAATTTTTAAAAATGTATGGTGACTAACATAACACAATAAAAATAAACAAATAAAAACTTATTTGTATATGTGAATGGTATGTATATCACAAAGCAAATTCTTGAGGAAAACATAATTATTTACATCCTAAACAAATTCTGTATATCTGATGGTAATGAAAGCCCCAAGTGTAAGGCTATTGGTGAAGATGTGTGTGAGCAGGTACCTTCAGGTTTTCTGCCTGCTGGATCTCATTTGAAATCACTTCAAAATAAAGAGCTTTTCCCTAAGGTCAAAGTTAACTTTCATTGAAAGGTTGGTGAAAATTTTCCTCCAAGGCAACCTACCTCTTTATACTTAAAAGACAGATTTGATGGGGCGCCTGGGTGGTTCAGTGGGTTAAGCCTCTGCCTTCAGCTCAGGTCATGATCTCAGGGTCCTGGGATAGAGCCCCTGAACATCAGACTCTGCTCAGCGGGGAGCCTGTTTCCTCCTCTCTCTCTTCCTGCCTCTCTGCCTACTTGTGATCTCTCTCTCTCTCTCTGTCAAATAAATAAAAAAATCTTTTTAAAAGAGATTTAGCATCAGGTTTTGAATGGAAGTAGCATGTAGTACACTCAACTTGAAATAAGAAGACATGGTTGTTAGCCTTAGCTCTGCTACTTCTAAGCTATTTGACCTTTGAACAGTAGTTCAAGGCTTTTAAAATTCATTGAGTCTAACCATTTGTTTTATGGTGGTTAAAAATAAAAATAATGGTAGCAATCTAACAAAACATAATTAAGGAAAAAGTTTTAAATCAATAACTATCCAAATGATGTTGGGATCACTTTAATTAAGGCTATTCTAATTGCCAATTCCCTACTATTGCTTATAGCCAAACTCCTGGAAGAAGCGTCTATAAATCATGTCTCCACTTCATCACCTCCCATTTCTCCTTAGTTCACTCTAGTTTCTCTTCTGTTCCGCCAGTCCATCAATACGGATTTCTCTAAGTTTTACCAGTGACTTCCTTGTTGCACAGTCAGGTAGATACTACTCAGATCTCTTGTGAGTTAATCTTTCAAGAGCATTGGCTGAAGTTTCTAACTCCCTCCTTGTTGAATCTCTTACTTCTCTTAACTTCTGGTACTCTGGTTTTCCTCTAAGCTTTCTGGCTTTTCCTTTTGGGTTCTTTGGTGAGTTTTTCTGATTATTAATATTTAATATTAATGTTGAATAAATAATGTATGATTAATATTGGTTTCCCTCCTGTCTTGGCCTTGAACACACCTTTTAACCCAAACTTCAAGTACTCACCCTTATGTTGAAAACTTACATTAATATTTTCAATCCAGACCTCTTCTCTGACCTCCATAGATGTGACAGTTTGCTGGAAATCTCCATTTTGCTACCTTGCCAGAATATCAGAATACCCTTCTTTACATTGCCTTTATAACACTTACCACAATTTTAGTTATGTGTTTGTGTTATTGTTGGGCCAGTATAAGTCACACAGTGTGAGAGCAAGAAATGGCTCTCTTTTGTTCAGCACCATATATGTAGTCAATGTTAGGTACATATACAAGTATCAACTCACTGCATTTCAGGTATGCAGTCCTTTTCTGACCCTCAAATAATTTCTCTCACTTTCAGGCATTGTTACTTGCTATTGCCTCTCCCTGAGATGCTTTTTATTCCTATTTGCATATGGTCAGCTTCTGCCAGTACTTCAGGTCTCTGCTTGAATGTCATTTCCTCAAGAAGGCTTTTCCTGATGGTCTAACCTAAAGCTGTCCTCTACTCCTCAGAGTAAAGAGCTGGTATGTGTTGTTCACCAGGGTAGGCCTTGTGCCTCACACATAGTAGTAACTAAATAATACTTATTAAATGAATTTTTCAAAAAACATAAAAATGTTCTCACGGAATTATAAAAACATTATATGAAAGATTCAGGGATTATGTGCTATTGAGGATATAAGAATTTTGGGGGGAGGAAACATTTGAATTGCAACCTCTATGATAAATAGATAACTATCAGAACAAAGGTGTAGGAGTATAGAATTCCAGGCTACAGGAAGAGCTGGAGCTCAGGCTCAAATAAGAATTGAGGTTTTTTCCTCCACTCATGCATAGCAAATAGGTCAATGACTAGAAGAAAAATAATGCCGAAAAGTTACATTGGTATTATATTGTACAAGGCTTTGCATTAGAGTATGTGCACTAACAAGCATTAAAAATGAAGAGAAAAACTGCAAACTGATCAAATCTGTGTTTTAAGAAGGTAAATCAAAAAAGAAGTATAAAGACTGATGGCATAAAGACAGACTGGGGTTAGTGCAACATGCCAGGGAAGGACATCTGAATTTGACAAATGACTTTGAAGAAAGAAAAGAAGCACAGATCAAGAGACCCAGAAAAATATGTTTGCTAACTTCAAGTGTATGTACAATGGAGGATGAAAAGTTTATAAACTTCTTTGATAGTAATATTATTTATGGTGCTAAGGAGCTTACTCATTGGGAAAAAATTTAGAGTAGCTGTGAAGATGAATTACAGTTTGAAGACAATTTTTGGTGATTTCTGGATACATGGATAAAAAGCGTAGCTGATATAGTTAAGTGTTTGAGTCTGGAATTCAGGTGAATGAGTAGGGCTAGAAATGAATATCCAGGAATCATCATATCTATGGTGCGTAAAACACAAAAATGGACAAAATTGCCTAAGGATGACAGAAGAAAGATATAGCTAATAACTGATTATTGGTAGAAGTTTAGGTAAAGAGAAACTAGGAAAGAAAAGTCTCTGTGAGAGAATATACCAGCAAAGAAAGAAAAGAGAAAAACTCAGCTGAAATATATGGCTTGTGTTTCAATGAAGGCCTTCTACTATTCTTATAAAAGGCATGTTATACGGTGCAGACAGCTTTAAGTGATCAAATTATTCCTATTTAATTGTGAAAGCTGATGAGTTGTTAATGTCAGATATACAGGTTGTTAATTCTGCCAAAAATGCAGTAGAACATTGGATTTTTCCACGGAACTTTGACGACATATGATGTTTGTGTGCTAATCTCTATTTAATATAAACTTTCGAAAGACAGCAATGCATAGAAATTTAGTACACTTTCTTATAATGTGTTATATATATATATACACATATATGCATATGTGTATATATATATATGATCAGAGTGGTCATATTTGAATCTTTATAATGAGAAATTTTTGCTGGTACATTTTGCATCTGTCCTCAAATTCTAAAAGTGAATATTGTGTGGTTGTAAGTGTGTATGTGTGTGTGTGTGTTCCTCAGAATTTTAACTTAGGAAAAACCAAGGATATAAAGATCCTCAATACAGTTTTCTAAGGCTGACACTGCAGATAAATTGCCTATTTGGGTTATAGTGATATTTAATCCTAGGGGATCAGAGGACACAGATTCAGATGCATTCTCTTGTGATGATATCTTTAGTTGTGAATTCTTCCATTTGGAATTCATAATTACAATGTCCCCATACTTGAGGTTATTCTCAGCATTCAACCCCCTGATAAATCTGTCTACACAAAACGGCAGCTGGTCCACTGGCAATTGAACTGCTTTTGGTGACATAATTTCATGATATTTTTTAGATTCTCTGAAAGAGAGCAGCTGCCCAGAGCTTCAGAAGCATTGTGCATAGGGAACTTTGCTTACATTTTCTCTAGGGACAAGGAAGCTGTGTTGGGTGACTATTGGTGAGAATTATCAGGTAAAGAAATATCTCATTGAAAATGTTCTTTTGCTGGTTTTCGTCCCTAAGCTTAGTAGAATTACAAGCATTGTTATTGAGAAAAAAACTTGGTAATAAGGTGATCAGTTTAGAGCAAGAAAGAAAAATCAGGTTTATCCAAAGTTTTTTTTTAATTTAATCCTCAAATGAGACCACGGTAGAAAAAGAAAAATAATAAAACAGATGGAAGAATACAGGTGGTCTGAAGTCAGAAGCTAATAGTCCAAATGGAATTAATTCTCTTAGTATACTTTGAAGGTAGGTTTATGAAAATCTATTTGTTTTGCATGGAGGAGAAACAATTTGCATCTGACCTTGGAATAGAAAAAGACCCCGCTGATTTTAGGGCAGGAAGAATTGAATGTGAATCACAGAATTATTACTCTAACCCATGCTATTTTGAACATCTTGTAAACAATTCAGGCCGCAGTTTGACCCAAGGGGATAACTTGCTTTCAAAACCCCCTGGCAACTTCTGCCTTATTGGAGTAGTTAAATAAGGGATGGATGGATACATTCTCAACAAATAGTCCTTTATGTGAGAGAAACAATTTTATACTGACCTTACCCTAAATCACATCACACAACTGTAGGAAATCAAAGTGACTGAAACAAATATAAAAAGAAATCTTTTTTGATGATGAAATAGTCCTGCATTTTAATTGTGGTAATGGTGACACAAATCTAAACATGATAAAATGGCATAGAACTATGCATTGACTTTGTTATCATTGTCCATTTCCTAGTTAGTTACAGTTTCCCCCATGTAACCAGTGGCGTACACATGGCATCTCTGTACTATCACAGCAACTTCCTGTGAATCTATAAGAATTTAAAAACAAATTAAAAATGTAGAAAAAATAAACGGAGTAAATACCTAAAACTCTTCCCACCACATTTCAAATGACTGGCTCTTTCTTATCCATTAGAGTGCATCTTATTACATCCCCAGAGAGCACTTGAGTAATGCCTGTACCTAAAGTAGCTTCCTTTGACACATCTGATAAAGGGTTAGTATCCAAAATATCTAAAGAACTGCTACAGGGGGAGGTAAGAAGGCAGGGTAGTAGGAGAACCCTAGGCTTACATCATCCCTTGAACACAGCTATATAAATATCAAATCATTCTGAATACCCAAGAAATCAACCTCAGGACTGAGAAAACAAGTTGAACAACTAGAGGGAAAGGGGAGGTCATACTGTGGAAGGTAGGGGGTGCAGAGACATGGTTTGGAGGAGAAACAGATTGCAGGTGCTGTGGAAGGGAGAGAGCCCTGGTCCCAGAGAGAGGCAAGAAAGAGAGAGAGAAGAGGACCCAGGGGATCACACAAGAAAAAGAGTTCCCTGAAACTACTGACTGGGAAAATGAGAGGGGCTGATTTTCATGAGTTTTGTAACTAGTGGGGCTCAAATACTGGAGTTTTATAGGTCCGCCAGAGTGGCTACTATAAGCCCTGAGGGCGCTGCAGTACTCCTATAGAGAAGGTAGGCAGGTAAGACAGCATCATCTGAGGATCACCTGAGACACATTGGGAGAGATGGTTCCCTCTTCTTGGAGTGTATCTGAAAGAGATGGCATTGCCTCTCCAGGGAGAAAGGAGCTAGCAGGTGCCATTTCCTTCCCTCATTACTCAGCACAGGTGCAGAGACACCTGCAGAGGGCAGCAAACCTGGACATAGGCTTTTTCATGTGCTCTGCTCCAAAGCCCATGCTCCTGTGCTCTGGTGCAACTGCCCTTCTGGGTCAAACATGTATCAATCCCAGCATGGTGAGACCCTCCCCCAGACAACCAGTGCAGGTCCCCACAACACCAGGTCCCTAAAGTTTGGAGTTTTAAAACTTAGGATAGAGCCTAAAGTGAATTTCACCACTCCAGGCAGGCAAGCACCACAGAAACAGTGTAAAAGCAACAATCTGAAAAACACCTAGGATACAAAAAGGGAAATTATCCACTCTTCTGGGAGGGCTTCGCTAACAGCAGCAAGCCCAAACTACCCTCTCTGAGGACAAGGTTGCTAGCTAGCACCATTTCCCTCCCCTGCCCATCAACATAAGCTTCAGTCAACAGCATAACTTCAACACTGGCTGCCTAAACTGCTTACACTAGGCTCCACCCTCCTGAGAACTAGTGCAGCGGGTCCCTCTCCAGAAAGACCAGCACAAACCCTAGCATTCACCATGTCTACTGACCATAAAGTTCTGCAAAGCTTCAGCTCTAGCAAAAATAGCAACAGGTCTCTTTTAAGAAGCAAACCAGAGCACATCTAGTTAAAACTCTCCAAACTCTGGCCAAGGTCCAAACACTCCCCACTTCAGGCAAGGAGAGCCTCTGCAGAGGACTGACCTGAGGGATAGGGCAGGCATAACCAAGCAGTGGAGTGCATGCAGCATACACCAGGGACATTTATTGACACACAAGACCCTGGACATTACATGACCTATTCTTCTTAAAGCCATTCCTCTCAGAAGCAGGAAACATAACAGGCTTTCCTAACACAGAAGAAAACAGATACTTAGACAAAATGCCAAGATGGAGGAATTCATCCTAAAAGAAAGAACAAGAAAAGGTCATAGCCAGGGATCTAATCAAAACAAATTTAAGTACTATGCCTGATCCAGAACTTAAAGCAACAATCATAAGGATACTAGCTGGGATTGAGAAAAGACATCAGGGAGACCTTACTACATAGATAAAGGAGCTTAAAACCAATCAGGCCAAAATAAAAAATGAAGTAACAGATTTGAAGCCAACTGGATGTAATGACCATAAGGATGGAAGAAACAAAGGAACGGATACATGATACAAAAGAATTATTGAAAACAAGGAAACTGATCAAAAGACAGAGAAAGAAAACCTTGGATTACAAGAGTAGACTTAGAGAACAGTGACTCCATGATAAGTAATAGCATTCATGTCCTAGGACTCCCAGAAGAAGAAGAAGAAGAAGAGAGAGAGATAAAAGGGGGCAGAAGGTTTATTTGAGGAAATTATAGATAAAAATTTCCCTAATTTATGGAAGAAAACAGATTTCTAAATTCAGGAGGCACAGAACTCCCATCAAAATCAATAAAAGCAGACCAACACCAAGACATAGGATAGTTAAATTTGCAAAATGTAGAGATAAAGTAAAAATCCTAAAAGCAAGACAAAATAAGTCCCTAATTTACCAGGGAAGACAAATAAGGTTAGCCACAGACCTGTCCACAGAATCTGGACAGGCCAGAAGAGAATGACATGATCTATTCAACGTGCTGAATGGGAAAAATGTGCAGCCAAGAACACTCTGCCCAGCAAGGCTATCATTCAAAATAGGAAGAGAGATAGTTTCCCAGACCAAAGACAAACAAACAAAACACTAAGGAAGTTTGTGACCACTATGCCAGCCCTGCAAGAAATATTAAAGGAGACTCTCTGAGTGGGAATGAAAGACCAAAAGCAAAAAAGACTAGAAAGGAACAGAGAAAATATCCAGAAACAATGACTTTACAGGTAATAAAATGACACTAAATTCATATCTATCAATAATCACTCTGAGTTTACATATACTAAATGCTGCAATAAAAAGACATAGGGTATCAGAATAGATTAAAAAAACAAGACCACCCCCAAAAAAACAAGACCCATCCAAATAATCCTAAAATTTGTATGGCATCAGAAGAGACCCCGAATTGCTAAGGAAATGTTGAAAAAGAAAAACAAAACTGGCGGCATCATGTTACCTGATTTCAAGCTTTACTACAAAGCTGTGATCACCAAGACAGCATGGTACTGGCACAAAAACAGACACATAGACCAGTGGAACAGAGTAGAGAGCCCAGATATGGACCCTCAACTCCTCAACTCTATGGTCAAATAATCTTCGACAAAGCAGGAAAACATATACAGTGGAAAAAAGACAGTCTCTTCAATAAATGGTGCTGGAAAATTGGACAGCTATAATGTAGAAGAATGAAACTTGACCATTCTCTTACACCATACACAAAGATAAACTTGAAATGGATAAAAGACCTCAACGTGAGACAGGAATCCATCAGAATCGTAGAGAAGAACATAGGCAGTAACCTCTTCGATATCAGCCACAGCAAC
>ML095646.1:37571-58237 GCA_003697995.1 Taxidea taxus jeffersonii
TTATGACCCAGCAATTGCACTACTGGGTATTTATCCTAAAGATACAAATGTAGTGATCTGAAGGGGCATGTACACCCGAATGTTTATAGCAGCAATGTCCACAATAGCCAAACTATGGAGAGAACCTAGATGTTCATCAACAGATGAACAGATAAAGATGATGTGGTATATATACATAAATATATTATAATATATAATATATTATATATATTATATACTATTATATTATTATATATTATATATATTATATATTATATTATTAATATACATTATATATTATATATACATACATACATTCACACACATACATACATACATACATACACACACAACGGAATACTATGCAGCCATCAAAAGAAATGAAATCTTGCCATTTGTGATGATGTGGATGGAACTAGAGGGTATTACACTTAGTGAAGTAAGTAAATTGGAGAAAGACAACTATCATATGATCTTCCTGATATGAGGACATTGAGAGGCAGAGAGTGGGGGGGTTGGGGGTAGGAAAAGAATAAATGAAACAGGATGGGATCAGGAGGAAGACAACCTATAAGAGACTCTTAATGTCACAAAACAAACTGAGAGGGGGCTGGGGGGAGGGGTAGGGAGAGGGTGGTGGGGTTATGGACATTGGGGAGGGTATGTGCTATAGTGAGTGCTTTGAAGTGTGTAAACCCAGCAATTCACAGACCTGTATCCCTGGGGCTAATAATATATGTTTATAAATTTTTTTAAAAAATTATTTTAAAAAATCTCCCAACAAACAAAAGTCCAGGGCCAGATGGCTTTCATAAGGGAATTCTACCAAACATGTAAAAACAAGTTAATACCTATTCTTCTCAAACTATTCCAAAAAGTAGAAATGGAAGAAAAACTTCCAGATTCATTCTATAAGGCCAACACTGCCTTGATTCCAAAACCAGACGAAGTCTCCACTAGAAAAGATTACTGACCGATACTGATGGTCATGATGATGGTCATACTGATGAACATGGATGCAGAAATTCTCAACAAAATACTAGCAAATCACTACTGGGTATTTACCCCAAAGATACAGATGTAGTGAAAAGAAGGGCCATCTGTACCCGCAATGTTCATAGCAGCAATGGCCACAGTCGCCAAACTGTGGAAAGAACCAAGGTGCCCTTCAACGGATGAATGGATAAGGAAGATGTGGTCCATATACACTATGGAGTATTATGCCTCCATCAGAAAGGATGAATACCCAACTTTTGTATCAACATGGTTGGGACAGGAAGAGATTATGCTGAGTGAAATAAGTCAAGCAGAGAGAGTCAATTATCATAGGGTTTCACTTATTTGTGGAGCATACGGAATAGCACAGAGGACATGGGGAGATGGAGAGAAGTGAGTTGGGGGAAACTGGAGGGGGAGATGAACCATGAGGGACTATGGACTCTGAAAAACAATCTGAGGGTTTTGAAGGGGTGGGGGGTGCGAGGCTGGGTGAGCCTGGTGGTGGGTATTATGGAGGGCACATACTGCATGGAGCACTGGGTCTGGTGCATAAACAATGAATTCTGGTACACTGAAAAGAAATTTAAAAAATTAAAGAAGAAAGAAGTGAACATATTGGTAAAAAGAAATTGTCACCTCAGTGGAGTTTTAAGTCTACAGAAGCTGGAATCAGAATGGATCACTTGACGTAGAGTTCAGTGCAGTAGCTACATTAGAAAACAAACAGACCAAAGATATGGTCATAGATGTGTCTCTTATTTTGACTTTTATCAAAATTATTTTTAATCATCTCCTGACATTTTGGTTAATATTTGGGGGTAGAGTTTGTATCTGATTCATGTGGAAATATAAACTGTACACAAACCTTGCACAGGAAATAAATGCCTCATAAATATGTTCCACAGAAAATTAGAAAACCAAATCCAATAACACCTTAAGCATCCTTCACCATGATCAAATGAGATCTATTCCTGGGTTGAAAGGGTGGTTCAATATTCACAAATCAAATCAACATGATATACCACATTAATAAAAGGAAAGGTAAGAACCATATGATCCTCTCAGTAGAGGCAGAAAAAGCATTTGACAAAATATACCACCCATTCTTCTTGTTTAAATTAACATACACTGTATTATATTTTTCAGCGGTGGGGGTCTGTGATTCATCAGTCTTACACATTTGCACTCACCATAGCACATACACTCCCCAATGTCTGTCACCCAGCCACCCCATCCCTTCTACCTCCCTCCCCTCCAGCAACCCTCAGTTTGTTTCCCGAGATTAAGAGTCTCTTATGGTTTGTCTCCCTCTCTGGTTTCATCTTGTTTCATTTTTCCCTCCCTTCCCCTATGATCCTCTGTCTTGTTTCTCAAATTCCTCATATCAGTGAGAGCATATAATAATTGTCTTTCTCTGACTGACTTGTTTTACTTAGCATAATACCCTCTAGTTCTATCCACATCATTACAAATGGCAAGATTTTGGTTCTTTTGATGGCTGCATAGTATTCCATATATCACATTTTATTTATTCATTCATCTGTCGACGGACATCTGAGTTCTTTCCGTAGTTTGGCTATTGTGAACATTGCTGCTATAAACATTCGGGTGCACGTGCCCCTTCAGATCACTACATTTGTATCTGTAGGATACATACCTTGTATTTGTAGGATAAATACCCAGTAGTGCAATTGCTGGGTCATAGGGTAGCTCTATTTTCAACTTTTTGAGGAACCTCCATACTGTTTTCCAGAGTGGCTACACCAGCTTGCAGTCCCACCAACAACAGAGGAGGTTTCCCCTTTCTCTGCATCCTTGCCAACACCTGACTGTGTACCACCCATTCTTAATAGAAAACCTCAACAAAGTGGGCACAGGGTGAACATATCTCTACATCATAAAGGCCATAAAAGAAAATCCCACAGCTAATTTTCTCCCTAATGGGGAAAAACTGAGAGCTTTGCCTCTATGTCAAGAATAAGAGAGGGATGTATATATGTATACACACACACACACACACACACACACATACATTCTCACCACTGTTACTTAATATAGTACTGGAAGTCCTAGCCTCAGCAATCAGACAGCAATAAGAAATAAAAGGCAACCAGATCAGCAAGAAACAAGTTAAATTTTCACTATTAGCAGACAACATGATTCTCTATGTAGAAAACCCGAGACTCCACCAAAAAACTGCTAGAGCTGATACACGAATTCAGTAAAATTATAAAATACAAAATCAGTGTACAGAAATCTGTTTTGTTTCTATATACCAACAATGAAGCAGCAGAAAGAGAAATCAAAGCATCAATCCCATTTGTAGTTGCACCAAAATCTAGGAATATACTAACCTAAAGGTAAAAGATCTGTACCCTAAAATATAAAATGGTGATGGATGAAATTAAAGATGACCCAAAGAAATAGAAAAACATTCCATGTTCATGGATTGGAAGAAGAAATATTGTTAAAATGTCTATATTATCCAAAGCAATATATACATTTAATGCAATCTTTATCAAAATACCACCATCATTTTTCACAAAGATAGAATAAATAATCCTAAAATTTGTTACAGAACCACAAAAGACCTTAAACAGCCAAAAAATCTTGAAAATGGAAAGGAAATCTGGAGGCATCCCAATTCTGAGCTTCAAGTTATATTAAAAAGCTGTAGCAATGAAGACAATATAGTACAGGCAAAAAACCAGACATATAGATCAGTGGAACAGAATAGAAAACCCAGAAATGAACCCACAACTATATGTCAACTAATCTTCAACAAAGCAGGAATGACTATCCAATGGGAAAAAAAGACAGTTTCTTCAACAAAATGGTGTTGGACAGCAACATGCCAAAGAATGAAACTGGACTACTTTCTTACACCATATACAGAAGCAATTCAAAATGGATGAAAGACCCAAATGTGAGATAGGAAACCATCAAAATCCTGGAGGAGATCACAATCGTGTTGCTGGCAAATAGTGATATTTATTTGATATCTATTTGATATCAGCCATAGCAACTTCTTACTAGATATGTCTCCTGAGACAATGGATACAAAAGCAAAGTATTAGGACTTCATCAAGATAAAAAAAAAAAAAACTACTGCACAGCAAAGTAATGAATCAAGAAAACTTAAAGGCAACCTATGAAATGGGAGAAAATATTTGCAAATGACAAATCTAATAAAGAAGTAGTACTGGAGTGGGAGATGAACCATGAGAGACTATGAACTCTGAAAAACAATCTGAGGGTTTTGAAGGGAAGGGGGGTGGGAGGTTGGGTGAGCCTGGTGGTGGGTATTATGGAGGGCACATATTGCATGGAGCACTGGGTGTGGTGCATAAACAATGAATTCTGTTACACTGAAAAATTTTTTTAAAAGATTAAAAAAAAGAAGTAGTATCCAAAAGATATGAAGAACTTATACAACTCAACACCCCCAAAAACCAAATTACCCAATTAAAAGACATGATGAAAGGAGACATGAACAGACATTCTCCAAAGACATACAGATGGCCAACAGACAAATGAAAAGATGTTCAACATCATCCATCATCAGGGAAATCCAAATCAAAACTGCAGTATCACTTCACACATGTCATAATGGTTAAAATCACTGACACAAGAAAAAACAGGTACTGGCAAGGATGTTGGTGGGAATGCAAACTAGTGCAGTCACTCTATAAAACAGTATGGAGCTTCCTCAAAAAGTTAAAAACAGAATTACCCTATGGTCTTGCAATTGCACTACTAGGTATTTACCAAAGTATACAAAAATAGTGATTTGAAGGGATACTTGCACCCCAATATTTATAGCAACATTATCAACAATAACCAAGTTATTGAAAAAGCCCAAATGTCCATGTACTGATGAATAAAGAAAAGGTGGTGTGTGTGTGTGTGTGTGTGTGTGTGTGTGTGTGTGTGTGTAGAGAGAGAGAGAGAGAGAATAGAATAGAATATTACTCAGCCATAAAAAGGAATGCAAATTTGCAAGGATGTGGATGGAGTTAGAGAGTATTATGCTAAGCAAATTAAGTCAGAGAAAGACAAATACCATATAATTTCACTCATATGTGCAATTTAAGAAACATAACAGATGAAAATGGTGGGGGGGCAGAGAGACAGGCAAACAAAGAAACAGACTCTTAACCATAGGGAACAAACTGAGGGTTGCTGGAGGGGAGGTGGACAAGGGGAAGGATGAAATAAGTGATGGGGAGTAAGGGTGTTTTATGTAACTGATGAATCATAAAATCCTGCACCTGAAACTAATATTACACTGTATGTTAACTAACTAGAATATAAGAAATACTTGGGGAAGAACTGTTACAACTTAACACCTAAAAACCAAATAATCCCATTAAAAATGAGTAGAAAATATGAACAGACATTTCTTCAAGAAGATATCCAGATGGCCAAGAAACACATGAAAAGATACTCAACATCACTGATCATCAGGGAAATGTAAATCAAACTACAACAAGATATCACCTCACACCTGTCAGAATAGCTAAAATCAACAACACAAGAAACAACAGGTGTTGGCGAGGATGTAGAGAAAAAAGAACACTCGTCACTGTTGGTGGGAATGCAAACTTGGTACAGCGACTCTGGACAACAGTATGGCATTTCCTCATACAGTTAAAAGTGGAACTACTTTATGACTCAGCAATTTTACTACTGGGTATCTACTCAAAAACTATAAAAACACTAATTCTAAAGGATACATGTACCCTGAGGTGTATAGCAGCATTATCTGTAACAGCCAAATTATGGGAACAGCCCAAGCGTCCATTGACTAATGAATGGATAAAAAAAAGACGTGGTGTGTATACATGCGTGTGTGCACATGGGTGTACACAATCATGCACACACACAATGGAATGCTATTCAGCCATAAAAAGCATGGAATCTTGCCATATACAATGACATGGATAGAGCTAGAGAGTATAATGTTAAACAAAATAAGAGAAAGTCAAACACCATGTGATTTCACTCACTTGTGGAATTTAAGAAATAAATCAAATAAGCAAAGGGGGAAAAAGAGAAAACAAAAATAAACTCTTAATTATAGAGAACAAACTGATGGTTATCAGAAGGGAGGTGGGTGGGGAGATGGGAGAAATAGGGGATGGAGATTAAGGAATGCACTTGTGATGAGCACTCAGTGATGTATGGAAGTGTTCAATCACTGTATTGTACACCTGAAACTAGTATTACACTGTATGGTAACTATACTGGAATTAAAATACAAAATTAATGAGAAAATAAAGTAGCTTTCTTTCCTTCTCCATCCTACCAGTATTTTTATCTCGGGCCCTCTGCAATTCACATTTGTAACACTTGTCAGCACATTTGTAGTTATATAGTCATTGTTTCCATTATTTGACAAATGTCTGTTCTCCACTTTAAAAAGTATATGCTGAGAATCTATGTACCAAGCCTGATTTTAGATATTGAGAATACATCAGTAAACAAGTCAGAAAGGATCCCTAGTAGACAGACAAGGACCTTTCTCTCACAAAGCTCACATTCTATTATGGAAGGAGGAAAATAAACAAGTACATACAAAAATAACTAAGAAAATATCAAATAGGAACACATTTTGATAATATAACAGAAGATGGTAATATAATAGAGAATTATTAGGTGGTTACTTATCCTTGCATTATTAAACCATACTACTTTCCAGTGAGGTAATGTTTGAACAGACCTGAACTATGGAGGAGTCAGCCATGCAAAAGTCTGAAAGGTGTGGGATAGAGATGAAGGGGGCTCTTTCCAAGCAGAGGAAAAAGCAAGTACAACTTTCTTAGATTGGGAAAGATCTTGGTGTTTCAATGATTAACAAGGAAGCCAGACTATAAAGAATGGAGTGAGTAAGAAGGGAACCCAGGAGATCAGATCACAGAGTCAAGAAGGAGCCAGATCACAGAGAGGTTGCAATGCCATGGTAAGAGGTGTACTGGAGAGGTATTGGAGAGCTGTGAGTGTTTATTTTTCTCTGTTTTTGTACACCATGATTGCAAACCCATGTCTGAGATATGATAAACACTGTTTTTGATAACATATTTAAATAATGCATTATCCCTCTTGAGAGCTATAGAATCATATTCCCTTTGCTCAACAGTTTCTTTTAAACCTTTTTTTTTTTAATTTTTTATTTATTTTTTGACAGACAGAAATCATAAGCAGGCAGAGAGGCAGGCAGAGAGGCAGGCAGAGAGGAGGAAGCAGGCTCCCTGTGGAGCAGAGAGCCTGATGTGGGGCTCGATCCCAGGACCCTGGGATCATGACCTGAGCTGAAGGCAGAGGCTTTAACCCACTGAGCCACCCAGGTGCCCCTCTTTTAAACCTTTTGCAAGCCTTCTTGTGTGTTCTAAAATTAGGAGTACAAATTCTAGGGCTTCTTCAACATCTTTGGTGGCTACAGAGAACTTTCTTCACTTAGTGGCCATGGATAGAATTCCGATGTGTTTGAAAATGAATTCCAGATAGCCCTAAAGGATATAATTCCAATGGTTTGGCTTAGATCTAGTCTTTCTGGAATGAAGACCTTGAAAACTATTCAACCTGGGAATGCCCCACCCAGCATGTTATAGCACACACTCTAACGTCTGCAGGCATTTAGTTTATTATCACTTGTTTATTCAGCTCCTATTGTGTTCTAATACTCCTTAAGAGCTTGAAAGACAGCGAATAAGCATACAAATAAGTTATTGTTCTGAAGGAGCTAGTGTTTCACTGGGGAGAACCATTCAATATAAAGCAAAATTAAAATAAACAGAAGCCAAAATATAAAATTTCTGAGAGTAGCAGTTTCTCCATAAAAATAAAATCAGTTGCTGTGATAGTTACTGGAGGAGGAGAGGACTATTTCAAATGAGGAGGGATAGGAGTTAGGGAGTACCTCTCTGCGGGACTGAAATTGAAGCTAACTACCTGAGATAAGGTATCTGGTTCTCCCCAAAATCACCAGTTTTGGTTAAAGTGAAAGAGTATGTGCAATCAGACCACAAGCCAGGGAGCACTCATGTCCATGATTTCAGTTCTTATCTAAGTCTCCTTTAGAATGTTTGAAACAAGTACTGAGGTGCCACTTGATTAACAAGACAGCAAGACTATTTCTGTCATTGGTGTGCAAAGATTAGAAGCCTGGCAGAGTCCCCTTGGTCATACTCCTAGAGCAGTTCATGTCAGGGCACCCTCAGTCATCTGTACCATTCGTTCAATGTGACCATTTGCTTGAGGGGATTGAGATGCGATGATAGCAACTTGGATAAGGCTCCTGTTCAAAAATCCTTTAAATACTACTGAGGAGAATGCACAACAAATCTTCAAGGTGACACAGTTGAATAATGTTATTTGCAAAAAGAATAAAAAAGCAAAAAGAAAATCCTGCCATAAACCTAAGTAATGTTGGTATATTCTGAATTCCTGTTTATCCTATTTTGTTTTTACACCAGGGTTGGTTGTGTTGGAAGGAGTAGTTTCAACTACAATCAAATCAGGCCTACATGGTCCCCAAACAGGGAGATTCCTGGAAGAAACAATGTGGACTATGAGAAAGAGATGGCTGTAGTGATGACTGTGGTAAACTTATGAACCTCTTTGAGCCTCTGTTTTCTCATCTGTAAAATGGTGATGATTATAATGACCTCATGGACTTATAAAGATTAGAGGACATGTCCATTAAAAAAACTTATTACCATACTTGGCTCATTAAAGTCACTCCATGTAAGATAGCCATTGTAAATATTATTATTAAAATCAATACTGGGGCACCCCTGTGGCTCAGTCCATTGAGTGACCAACTCTTGATTTTAGCTCAGGTCATGATCTCAGGGTCCTGGGTTGAGCCCTGCGTCTGGCTCTGCACTCAGCCAGGAGCCAGCTTGAGGATTCTTTCTCTCCCCCTGCCCACCTCCCCCACTCATGTTCTCTCTCCTTCTCTCTCTCTCAAATAACTAAATATTTTAAAAATATAAAAAATCAAATCAAATCAATACTGATTCTGGACTAAGGTTTCTTGATCACTGTCCATGTATGACTTTTTATGTGTGGCAGTTCTTTGAGGATCTGCAAGAATATGACCAGACTCTGATAAACTACAGTGAGGGCATATTTGCAAACACTGGAATCATGGAATTGAAATGATTGACTATAAAGCCTGTATATTGGTTTTTCTTAAAGGCACTTTTGATTTCCCCCAAGTGTCACTGTAGCACCAGTCAGATTGGAATTACTCACTGGGCACATTTCCTTGTTTCTTGGATACTGTGCTGAATTAAATATTCAAGTTACTGTTCATTTACATGAATTTAAAGTAAAAACATTCAGAGTAAAAATACATTCTTAGCATTGCATATAACTGATATAACCAATTACTGGACCAGAAGGACTAACATGGGCCTCTCCCTTCTGAGGTCTCATCTTGGAAAAACATTTTAGAGAATTTGCTGTCACTCCTCTAAAGGTAAATTATGGTATTGCTTTAAATGCCACAGTCACTGAGTTCTAACCATGAGAATCTTCAAAAGGAACTTATGAGCTGTATCTCTGAAATGCAAAGTAGGGGGAAATAATTATACAATTGCCTTTTGTTGACCCTTTACTATGTACAAAGTCTATGCTAAAAGTGTGCAATTTTAGTCATAATCTCCTTTAATCTTCATAGCAACCCTTTGGGGAATGTACTGTTATCATCCCTATCTCATAGGAAACTGAGGATCAAAAATTTGTGGCGACCTTGCTAAAGGTTACAGCTAGTTAGTGCCTTATCAGGGGTGGGACAAATATTTATCTACTCTAAGATTAGATCTCAGGAAAATGGTTAAGCAGAAGGTTTTTAGTGGCTTGATTTGATCTGTGTCTATTCTGCAGATGCTTATTAAAAACTGTGGAAAGTATATTGAAAGTTGCATTTGCCCAAGAGGTATGTGGAGGACATATAATTCAAGGGTGATGGAGTCTAGGACCTGTATAAGATGCTGAGTAATAATTTAAAAAAATCACTCTCTCACTGCAGCCTAGTCAAAAGGGGATCAAGTTGAGGTATAAAAGGGGATCAGACACACAAGCCACCTAAAATTTCTCCCAATTCCTTCAGAGCCTTGGTACAAAATCTAAGGCCATGTCTGTCTGAAGAAAAATCTGCATCTGCACATAAATCTGCCACTGCCCTCATCCCTCACCTGGCAACACCTCCTCCCCCAAATGAAGATATATATTCAGAACCAGATGAGCCAATAATAGAGTGAGAAAAATAGATATTAATAGATAAATGGAGATAGTAGATAGGCAAATGAAAGGTGGATCTTCTCTATATAAATCTAAAATTGTACTTGGTCCAAAGTCATTGATAAGGGCTTCACTATAGACGCCACATGAAGGTGAATCGGTAACATTTAACCTGAGAAATTTGTCAAGTGTTTAATATTTAGGGAACCAAAAACAGCTCACACTCTAACTGTAAAGACCTCCAGCCCAATAGGAATTTCAATAAAGAGCGATATATATGGTGTATAATGTAGGATGTACAGGGGGTTATGGAGGCTCTTAGGAAGAAAAACAAACTTTTTTGTAGATCCTTGAAGGGTTATTGGAAGAAGAGATATTTCAGCTGGGGCCTGGAAGATGAGTAGAAGTCACTCAGTCTAACAGTGTGAATGGCTGGGTGTGTGCACGGGAGTGGGGAATGATTGCCATATTGGTTTCTTGGTTCCTGGGGACATAGCAGGACAAGTGAAAAATAATGTACTTCCTTCCCACAGCCCTGGAAGAACAGGGCCTGTGTTGGTTCACACTTAAGTGAACTCACTGCATCTCTACCCATATCTCCAGTCACACTTTTGGAGAAAAGTAAGACTTTGTGTGTCAAGCTCTTTAGCAGGGGTTATGATACATGTTTTCAGAACATCCTCTGCTGTTCTGAAAACATATGGCTTTAGTCTCGAGGAAATGGTGATTTTCTTAGAGACATTGGATAGAAGCAGAGATTGGGGTTTATATAAATGCTAGGGGAATGGTGTTTCACTCTAATACAGCACCCCGAGAGGCGAGGGAGCATTTAAGTGGTGTATGGATACATGGATAGAGTGGAAGACACATAGCCTGTGGTCAGGAATGAGCACTAAGCTCCTTGGCATTGAGAGCTAAAGTCAAGATCTCTTTGCCCATTTCTCATCATAGAAATATCGGTGCTTTCCATGTTGAATGGACCACATGGATTTAGATAACCATCATCCCTAGGATGACAACCATAACTAGGAATAGAGCCCCTTTCATGGTTTTTCAGCAAAAAGTCAGTCTGGGATATTTTCAAATCCAATGTAGCCTGGAAAGGGGCTCAAATGATAACTGAGATTAAATTTCCTAGCAGCCAGGGATAGATGTTTAAACCAGATTTAATTTGAATCAGAAAATTTTTTTAAAAATGATATTTCTTATTGCTCCAAAATGTGGGTATAATTCATATTAATCTTCATATATATTATAAGATCCAAAAGCAGGGGAGAGCATGGTATATGCTGTGAACTGAAATTAATTCAGAATCTTATGGGTATAATGTCATCTAAGCTCAAAGCTTACAAGATTATTTGGTAACAAATTGAGGTAGAAAGGAGGTGGGAGGTTATCTGAGCAGGCACATCTTGGGCTTAAGAAACATCATGTGCAAAATTAGAAGAGAAACTATGGCATGTTTTAGTAGGTTAAAGAAATGTGTCAGTAGCATTTGAACAACCATATCTGAAACACAGAAGAGAGAATTGGGTTGGGATTTTGTATTTTTCAGCATTCAAATGGTAATAGTAATCATGAGAACATTTGGAAAAAAGGAAAAGGACCTATGACAAAAGTACCAATATTTACAGATGGGCAGAGAAAGGAAACCTGCACAGGAGATAGACACTAGAAGAATAGGAAACAAACAGGAGAAAGTAGAATTGTGTATGCAAAGAAACAAATGTTTTCAAGAAAGGATTGTTTTTAACCTAGTCAGCACCTGTAAAGATTTCAAATAAGACAAAGAGTGAAGGGTTTTTGTTAGATTCAGTGATTAGAATGATTTTGGTGACCTTGGCTAGGATGATTTTGGTGTTGTAGTTAGGGCACAAACCAAATTACAGTTGGTTTTGGAGTAGATAAGATTTGAGGACATAGAGGAAGAAAATGTAGATCATTTTTAAGAGTTTTGACTGGAAAGCAAAGTGAAGTAAAAATATAACAATTTGAGAGTGGTATGGGTTTCAAAATTGTAGTAGGGAGCCCATATCTCCAGGATTTATTATAAAATTATGATTTATCTTAAAATCAAAATTTCCTAACTAAAAGTCATCATTTTGCATAGTGTGACTATTCTATCTTGTGTAAATTAATACAGTAAGACTGTATTAGGTGCATAACCTCACACTAGGTGTTATTGGTGAGAATATATTTACTCAACCTAGATTCACTGAATATGTACTCTGTGCCGAATACTGTACTGGTTGCTGTTGGACATGGAAATGCAAAAGACAGTGTCTTCACTCTCACAAAGTTCAAAGGCTGTCTGGGAAAGATTTGTGTATCAGAGGTCCTGACTTTGTATAAACCATATTCACTCCCTGAATTTAGATATGGCTGGGCTTGACTTTTGTCTAGTTAGAACAGAATTCCAGAAGCCTACGTACACAATGATGTTAAAGTCATGAGTGTCGAAGATAAAAAAAGTGCTCATATCAATTCTGATCCTCAAGCCTATTTCAAGAAATTGGTTTCTGGGCTCTAATTATAGGAGACTACTGGAAGAAACTAAAGAAGCTATTACCACAAGAATGTAAGAATACTGAAAACTCTGGAAAACATGGAGCAGCATCAAACATGTCAGCAGCGGTGGTGATTGGTGGGAGAAAAGCCAGAGAAAAAGAGAAAGTCATATGGTAGCTATCATATAGTAGCAGAGGTCTCCTTTATATGCACCTTTGAGCTACTCCACTGGTACTTTTAAAGGTAATTGAGGGCAGGATATTTGGAGGTCTGGAATTGGAATTAGTAGATTTAAAAAAAAAGAATCAGGAGAGTAGAAAATAGCATTCTCTTGTTATTTTGATTCCATTTAAGTATAAACTCAGAAACACATGGGCTGAACATACAAAGAATCACAACACAGAGCAGAATTAAATACACATTAGCAAGAGGTACAAAGTAATTATAATAAAAAGGAAATGAAGAATGTAATTCCAAATAAATGAACAGAGAAAGCTTTTTGGAGGATGTGGCATTTGGATATAGTGGAGAGGTAGGGTTATTTCTTGTGATCTCATAGTTTAGCTATAAAAGCTTTGCACATAATTAGCACCAAGTGAATTGTTGTTACCGGAAGCCATTTTGGAGCAAATTGAGTCAACCCAGAAGGAGGATATGAATGGGAGAAATGGGGTTAATTTGGGAATGCTTCCTGACAAGGGCTTCATACACTGAAAGGATGTTCTGTCCTAGGAAGACACTAGGAGGAATTACTTCACAGAACAGAAAGCAATGAACTGATTGTAATTGGAATGTGGGAAGCAGGAGGAAGGGCTGTAGCTTACAGGGACCTCCTGAATGGAATTTGAATGTAACTCAGAAAACTGCTATTTGACCTCAGCATTTTAGAACCTAAACTATATTCCTATTTTTAACCTTATTCTGGATTTCATTCATCTTTATACCATCTCAAAATGACAAACTCATTTCTATTTGCATTTGTGTTCCCTGGATAAAGCAGAAAAACAATCTGACCAAATAATATTTAGAATATAAGGTTTTGTATTTTCAAAGAGACTTAAAATTTTTAATTTAGAAAAGTGTTCCTATGAGATGTTGGTTTTTAACCTGCTTTTAAATTGGAGTTAATCTATGCTTCCCCATTCGGGGATAAAACCTTTAAGAGAATTTATATCCATTTGAAAATATGCATGGAGGATTAATACAAACCTGAATATTTAAAAATTTAAAACAACTTTACTAAATATTAATTTATGAATTTCAATTTTGAGGGACATTTTTTAAGTTCAACTAGCTATTTATAGCAGCTGATCATATTTAAGATAAAAGCCAGTTCGGAGTCACTTTACTTTTCTGAAAGGTAGCCAAACATTGGAGGCAAATTTCAGTTGAGACCAATTTTCTCCAACTTTTGAAGTCCCTTTTGTATATGTTTGAAATTCTAAACTCAGATGATTTTTCCAAGATTGCTTTAACTTTATTTACTTTTGCTCTACTAATGATTTTCCATAATGCTAGGTTCATAAAACCATCTTTTCTATACAGAAAGGTTGGGTTATAATCTTTTAATGCTTAACTCTAAGTGGAAAGATTAGTAATTGCCTCCCTAAAGAATAATTGGCTGGTAATCATCAGCAGCTTGGCCATTTAGAATTTACACATTTCCAATAAGCTGTTTTCTTAACTCTGAAATTTTTTTTACTGAAAATCTATTTCTGAACCATTTTTTTTTCCAATTAGAAATCCTTACTACTGACACTTTGTCACTGGAATATTTTACATTGAGATGGTGAAACCGTACAAGCAGTATTGTGTTTTTAAGAATGCTGCAGCTGAATATGAAGCCATTCTCAGCTGCATAATAGGTTTCTGACAGCATTCTGTTAGCAATGAAAGATAGAAGGACCACAAACATTGATGAAAGATACAGGTACCTTAAGCCACATGTACCACAAATAAGAGTATCAAAAAAGAAAAAGTATCTTGACTATTCATGACCTTTCTGCTGTTGACTGAAGTGCACACAGAGGTTTATGTCAGCAGAGGATACTGTTGCCAACCTTTCATGAGAATTTTTCTGCTTGTAGGGCTGTATGAGAGCACCCCTCAACAGTCTCTACCAACACCACCACAAATGTGGGTCAAGGAGTCCTCACTGAATTTCAAGTTCTGCTTAAATTATAGCTTTAATGGAATGACAATCTTTTCAAGAATTTACCAAAAGCCTTGGTCTGTTTCCTTCCTGGGTATTTGAAACTGGGTGTATTTCCTTTGCTCTTAATTTCAGCCATACCCACCTTGCCCAGTAAGTGGGAAAAAGTACCTTGCCTTACCTGGGATTTAAGGAAGATGCATTTGGAGATAATGTCCAAGAGGGATGATAAAAGGATTTCTCCTAAACCCTTTTTAATTTCTTGGTTCCTGACTTTTCCAAACTGAGCCATAGGTAGAGGACATATTTAAAATGTGCTAAAGCCTCTAATCCCTGTTTACTTCCTCCTAAATCTCCTGGGAGGGCAGAAGAAAATATGAACATCTAGCCAAACATAGAAAGTTACTTCTTCAAAAAAATCTCTGGTCAATTAAGGGAACCTTTAGATGGTATTAACCATGTGATATTTTCCCCTTTGGCCTAGTTTTAAGCATTACAGTTGGGACTATGAGCTTTGCTTAGTTTTGTATTGTCACTTCTATTTAGTCCCCTCATAAATCTTTCACCAAAAATGAACTCATTTTAAGATGAGCTGGTGAACTGATGGAGTTATATAATCCAGCAAAGACATCTAATTTGAGAGTATGTCAATTAGAATGTGACAGGGCCTCTGGCCTTCACAATCAAAATACTAGACTACTGTTGTACGTTTTTGTTTTCTTTTTTGTCCTCAGATGGCTTTCACTGAAAATATTCTATTTTTGACTTCCCTTGTATCCAAGGTCAACATGTTGTGCTCTGCAGCTTTCATAGAGGAAGATGAAAGGCAAAATGAGAATTTAGCTCTGGAGTCTCAAGCATGTGGCCCCAGGCATCCTGGAGTGGGTTGTTCCTTCCCAGACCAACAGGCAGATGGTTACCACAGGGTGGAAATGCAGCTGTGGCCTTGGTAATTGGAGACTTTCCAGAGGTGTGTCAGGTCACAGGGTTAGTGCTACTCAGGTAAGCATGAGTTTACTGTGGGAGTGAAGTTGTTGCCTAGGCTGTTCCAAAATAAATACAAAGTTGGAAAGAGTAAGCACATCAAAATTGGTATTTCCAAAAATAATTTTTAAAAATGCACTGTATCAACTTATTTCTGTTCTGGTATCTAAGCGTGATCTGTGGTTAGTATTCTAACAGAATTAACCCTGTGGTGATGTATGTTGCAGATAGATTTCATATTCTCAGTATAGGACCCTGATTAAAAAGAATAAGAAGGGCCCTCTTTTGTGGCTAAAATGAGGGCAGAAATGTCTGTGTTGTAAGGGTTAGAGGTACTGAAATCTACTGGGCAGGTGGGACAAGGCATATTGTTTTCAGCTATTAAATCCTTCTCTTAGAGAAAGGGGACCTTGTGTGAGGAGAAAGACTAATCATCCTCAGAATTCTGTCAACACATAGGTGAAAAGTCCCCACTGTTATCACAGGGAATGTGGGAAAAACAGCTTTTTGCTACATTTCAATCCTATCTTTCCTTTCCTCTCCTATCCTATCCTTACTGATATAGGCAAGATTTTTCCCAAAGGAGAAACTACTGAAAATGAGTAGTAAATGGTAACTCTTAAGAAAAGCCAAAGAAAACAAATACATTACAAACATGGGACATGGATACAAATGACAGTTGATTTTTCAACATAAATAATGGAGGACAGAGGACAATGAGTAAATATTTTTAAACTATAGATAGAAATAAACTTAATGCAGACTCTATCTCCAGAAAATAAACATACCTTTCATAAGTGAAGGCAAACAAAAGGCATTTTCAGACGGACAAACCTGAGATAATTTCTGCTGGGCAGACTAATATCTCAAGAAATGGTGAAAAATAATTTTCAGGGTGAAGGAAAATGAGGTTAAATAGAATTCTGTTTCTGGGGAAAGAATAAGAAGTAATACAAAGTGTATATATCTCGGTAAATATAAGACACCTTTTAAAAATCTGTCATATATATTAAATATTGATTTAGAGAGTGTAATAATGTACTGTGAATTTTATAGCACATGTAGAAATAAAATCTAAAACAAATATACAAAAGATAGGAAGAAAGGTAAATGGAATTACATTATTTTAGTTTGTGCTTTGTTCTTGAAGTGATTTATTTTTTGAAGACAAACTATGATAACTTAAAAGTACACACTGAAGATTTTAGAACCAAAAAAACAACAGAAAGAGGAATGCCTAAAAAGATCCCTGAGCAGATAAAACAGAATACTAAAAAATGATTGATTCATCCAAAAGAAGGTGGAGACAAAAAATAATTGTATAAATATAAAACAAATACTAACAAATGACATTTAAATCAAAGTACTTCAGTAATTTTGTTAACTACAAATGGACTTAGTCCAATAAAATCACAGAGGTTGTCAGATTTAATAAATCATCAATTATATTATAAGAATATGCTTTATATTTAAATATACCGGCAAATTGGAAGGGGGTAGAGTTATACCATGCAAATGCTTATATGTAAGCAGAAGAAAAATGCTAATAAGAATTCAAGATAAAGGTTATTTCCAGATATGAAAAGAGACATTTCATAGTGGTAAAAAAAAGATCAATTTATGAAGAATACAACAATAAATCACTGTGCAACGAAGAAGGAAGTTTCAAAATTCTTGGAACAAAAAAATGACAAAACTAAAGACAGACATCATAAAATCTATAATCAGGGAGAAGGAACAAAATGGTGGAGGAGTAGGAGACCTAAATTTTGTCTGGTCCCAGGAATTCAGCTGGAGAATTATCAAACCACTCTGAAAACCTACAAACTCAACAGGAGATCAAAGAGAAGAATAGCAGCAATTCTAGGAACAGAAAAGTGACCACTTTCTGGAAGGTAGGATATGCAGGGAAATGAACACAAGATGATATATGGGAAGATAGACTACAGAAGGAGGGGCCAGCTCCCAGCAAGTGAGAGAGCAGCAGAGCACAAAATTGGAATTTTTAGAAGTCTGCTCCATGGAGGGATGTTGCTCCAGTGGCTAAGCTGGGGTGGACTCCTCACTGGGCCAGTGAGGAGTGAGGTCAGTCAGAAACCTCAGGGTCACAGAAAGCCCGGGGGTGTCCGAGTGTGGCAGATCCCCCAGGTATCAGAGCAGGGAAGCCAGCTGCAGAGACAGAGCCAAGGAGTGGGCTCTCAGCTCAAGGTTGCCATAAACCATGATCCCTGGCACAGTTGGACCATTACTCTTCAAGCAGGGACCCCACAAGTAGCAGATGCAGGAAGACCTCACCCTTCCTCCAATGGGAGGAATGGTGCAGCAGCACACTGCAGGAATCTGCTGGGTATGGAGACTCCAAATGGGGCTGTGTGCCAGAGATAGAAATGCTCAGTCATAGGGTAGGTGAGCTCAGAGTGCAGCCAGCGATCAGGGAGAGAGGCATGACTGACTGCTTTTCTCTGAGGGTGCACTGAGGAGTGGGGCCCCAAGATCTCAGCTCCTTGAAGGCCAGAGATTGTGAGGCTGCCATTTTCACTCTTATCCTCCAAAACTGTATGGAAAGATTTTAGGGAACAAAAGCTCCTGAAAGCAAAACCGAGTGGATTGCTTAGCCTGGCCCCTGGCCAGGGTGGTGAAATACCACCTCGGGAAAAGCATTTGTGAATCACTACAATAGGCCCCACCCCCAGAAGATCATCAAGAACATCCAGCCAAGACCAAGTTTACTGATCAGTGAGGACTGCAAAACACCAGTGCTAGGGGAATACAGCACATAGAATTCATGGCTTTTTCCCCATGATTCTTTAGACTAGCAAAATTAAAAATTTTTAATTTTCATTATTTTTTCTTTTTCTATTTTTTTAATTGTTCCTTTTTCCTATTTTAAGAAACATCTTATCAATACCTTTTTTTAAAAGATCTTATTTATTTATTTGACAGATGGAGATCACAAGTGGGGAGAGAAGCAGGCAGAGAGGAGGAAGCAGACTCCCTGCTGAGCAGAGAGCCCGATGCGGGGCTTGATCCCAGGACCCTGGGATCATGACCTGAGCCGAAGACAGAGGCTTTAACCCACTGAGCCACCCAAGCACCCCTTATCAATACCTTATTAAAAATCTTTTTAAATTCTCAGGTGCCTGGGTGGCTCAGTGGGTTAAGCATCTGCCTTCGGCTCAGGTCATGATCTCAGGGTCCTGGAGGATCAAGCCCCACATTGGGCTCTCTGCTCAGCCGGGAGCCTGCTTCTCCCTCCCCCTCTGCCTGCCTCTGCCTACTTGTGATCTCTCTCTCTCTGTCAAATAAATAAATATTTTTAAAAATTCTTTTTTGATTCTCATTTTTTATACTCATATTCTATCTTTTCATTGTATTTAATCTTAGTTTTTGTATACATATAAGTTCTTCTTCCTTTAAAATTTTGGGATACAGTTTCTTCCAACAGATGAAAATATATCCTAAATCTATTGTATGCCTTTGTTCTAATATCCATCCTTATCACATTCTCTTTTTTTAATTTTATTTTTTCAACCAACTTCTTATAATATCAATTCCTTATTTAAAATCTTTTTAAATTTTCATCTTTACAGTCATATTCCATCCTTCCATTGTGTTCACCCTTATTTTTGTATATGTAAGTTTTTATTTCTTTATAATTTTGGGAGGCAGTTTCTTCTAACAGGCCAAAATACACCCAAAATCTAGTGTGTGACACTGTTCTTTTCGCCAGGCTAATCATATTTTCTTTTTCCTTTGTTCTCCCACAGGTTTCAGGTCTCTTCTGATTTGGTTAGTGTATATTTTTCTGGAGTTCTTGTTACCCTTTTAGCATTTTGTTCTCTCATTTATCTATTCTTCTCTGGGCAAAATGACAGGCAGAAAAACTCACCTCAAAAAAAAAAAAAAAGAACAAGTGACAGTACCTACTGCTAGGGATCTAATCAATATAAACATTAGTAAGAGGTCAGAACTAGAATTCCAAATGACAATTATAAAGATACTAGCTGGGCTTAAAAAAAAAAGCATAGAAGATACTAGAGAATCACTTTCTGGAGAAATCAAAGAACAATGCCAAAGGCAAGGGGAGCAAGAGCAAAAATGAACTATTGGGACTTCATCAAGATCAAAAGCTTTTGCATAGCAAAGGAAACAGTTAACAAAACCAAAAGACAACTGACAGAATGGGAGAAGATATTTGCAAATGACCTATCAGATAAAGGGCTAGTAACCAAAATCTATAGAGAGCTCAAAAAACTCAACACCCAAAGAACAAATAATCCAATCAAGAAATGGACAGAAGACATGAACAGACATTTCTGCAAAGAAGACATCCAAATGGCCAACAGACACATGAAAAGGTGTTCAACATCACTTGGCATCAGAGAAAACCAAAGCCAAAGCACAGTGAGATACCACCCCACACCAGTCAGAATGGCTAAAATTAACCAGTCAGGAAATGGCAGGTGTTGGCAAGGATGCGGAGAAAGGGGAACCTCCTACACTGTTGGTGGGAATGCCCGCTAGTGTAGCCACTCTGAAAGACAGTATGGATGTTCCTCAAAAAGTTGAAAATAGAGCTATCCTATGACCCAGAAGTGGCAGTACTGTGTATTTACCCTAGAGATACAACTGTAGTGATCTGAAGGGGCACATGTACTGGAACATTTATAGCAGCAACGTCCACAATAGTCAAACTATGGCAAGAGCGTAGATGTCCATCAACATATGCATGGATAAAGAAGATGTGAATATATATATATATATATATATATATATATATATATATATATATATA
>RCUC01068608.1:0-13505 GCA_003697995.1 Taxidea taxus jeffersonii
AACGAGGGCAGATGTCTTTACCTCTCCCCCACCCTTTCTGCTGGGCTTATTTGTTGTAAAATCTTAGAAAGGGACATCTAAGAAAAATCCCCATCCTTAGGTCAAGGCAATTCTAGGTCAAACAGGCAAACAAAAAATGGAGTCAAAACTTTTGTTCTTTGGGCATTAGGTCACTAGAATGTTTTCTGAGATAATTAAATCATCTGCCTAAGTAAAATTGATGAATTCAATCTATTCTAATCAAGGAGTTGGAGTCCGGGGATTACACTAGGTCTAAAATGCAAATATGCGGTTAGAATCTAGCTTAGAATTTTTAGAGGATTGTTGAATTAATTTCAGCCAAGATGTCCCAGTCCCTGGATGTATGGCCATGGGGTTATGCTTGGAAAATAGGGTTGTGACCATGTGGTTGTAATTTGCCTGTTCTTACCCCTTCAACACTTTCTGTTCCCAGAAAGAGGGCTGAAGTCAGCTGACTTTGTACACAGGTTGGACCTCAGTGGCTGGCATGCTCTAGTTCACTCTTAAATGTTAAGATAAGGACATAACCTGTGCGGCTGTTGATGCAAATGATAGTACCTGATACCAGAAGCACATGCTAGCTCTCCTTTGGTAAAGAAGAAGACACCAAGTTCTTGATAATACATCCCTGTTCTTTATCATCAACCTATATCATGTGTTCTATAGAAAGGTAACAAATTATATTTATCTTGGCAGATGTGAAGTGGTATCTCACTGAAATTTTGATTTGTTTCTCTAATGGGTAATGACCTAGAGCAACTTTTCATGTGTTTATTGGCCATTTCTTGGGATAAATGTATTCAGATTTTTTCTTATTGTCTAATTGCTTATTTTTAATTTCAGTTTAGTTAAGAGTTCTTTATATCATATGGATACTATATACACTTATCAGTTGTATTTTTTTCAAATATTTTCTCTCATTCTGTAGGTTGTCTTTTTCACTTTCTTCATTGTATCCTTTGAAGCAAATATTTTTTTTTTAAGATTTTATTTATTTATCAGAGAGAGAGTGGGAGTGAGCACAGGCAGACAGAATGGCAGGCAGAAGCAGAGGGAGAAGCAGGCTCCCTGCTGGGCAAGGAGCCCGATGTGGGACTCGATCCCAGGACGCTGGGATCATGACCTGAGCCGAAGGCAGCCGCTTAACCAACTGAGCCACCCAGGCGTCCCTGAAGCAAATATTTTTTAACTTTCAGATGTCCACTTTGTTTTTTGTTGGCTGTGATTTTCGAATCATAAAAGTCATTTACACCTGTGTTTACTTCTAAGAGTTTTGTCAATTTAGCTATATATTACTTATATTAAGTCTTTAATCCATTTTGATTTTATTTTTATATATGGCGTGAGGTAAGGGTCCAACTTCGTTTTTCATGTCGATATCCAGTTGCCATAGCACTATTTGTTGAACCAGTTATTCTCTCCCCATTGGATTATCTGGGAATTGTTATTGAAAATGAATTTAGCATAAATGTGACAGTTTATTTCTGTACTGCAAATTTTATCCTATTCATCTATGTATTTAACTAGATCAATATACTACTCAGATACAGATATAGACCTCCTTTCACAAATACTGCAACATCTTGATTACCACAGCTTTGTAGTAAGTTTCAAAATTGGGAAGTGTGAGCCCTCTAAAGTGTTTTTTTTTCCCAGCTTATTTTGGCTATTATGAGTTCCATGCATTTCTGAATGAATTTTTTGATCCACTTGTCACTTTCTATAAAGTAGCTTGCTTAGATTTCGATAAAGATTTTGTTATAGTTACAGATCAATTCAGGAAGAATTGCTATCTTAATAGTAAGTCTTCTGATACTTTAAAGACCTTTTAAAGTCTTACACTTTATTAAATTTAAATATTATTTTTAATACTGTTGTATATGAAATTGTTTTCCTAATTTTTCAGTTTTCTTTACTAATTGATTTTCTTATATTAATCTTGTTTGTTGCGATCTTGCTGAGCTTGTTCATTAGTTTTAACTTTTCTGATTTCTAAGAATGTTCTGTATACAACCGCATGTCATTTGTAAATGAAGATAAGCTTAATTACTTCTTTCTGATATGAAAGTCTTTACTTCTTTTTCCTTTTTTCATTTCACTGGCTGTAATCTCCAGTGTGATGATGACTAGAAATGGTGGCCACAAACAGCTTGTTCAAAAATTGAGGGAGAAAGCTTTCATTCTTTCACAATCGAGCATTGTGTTAATGTTTGGGTTTTTCATAGATGACCTTTATTAGGTTGAGGAAGTTCTTATTGTACTTATATTTTGTTTATGTTTATTATGAAAAAGTTAGATTTTGCCAAATATTTTTATATTTTGAGATGGTTTGGTTTTCGTTCTTTATTCTTTCAATATGCTGTATTACACTGCTTGATTTGGGGGTATTAGAACAATCTTGGATTCCTGAGTTAAATCTCACTTGGTCATTATATATAATCCTTTTTCGCTGTTGCTGAATTTGGTTTGCTCCAGCTTTTGATTTTTTTTTACGTATATTCAAAAGAGATATTTTTCTGTACTTGTGATGTGTTTGAATGTTCTAAAAGGTTGTTGTGGACTAAATGTTGCCCCCAAAACTCATATGTAGAAACACTATCCCCTTTTGTAATGGTAAAGGAGTTGAAGCCTTTGGGAGAAAATGAGGATTAGATGAAGTCCTGAATGTGAAACCCTCATGAGGAGTATTAGTTGCCTTTTAAGACTCACTAGAGAGCTTTCTTCTCTCTGCTCTCTGCTATGTGAGGTTACAGTGAGAAGTTGCTCATCTGTAAGTCTGAAGAGGAATCTCACCAGAACCCACCTAGCCTGGCATCCTAATCTTGGACTTCAAGCCCCCAGAATGCAAGAAATAAGTTTTTGGTGTTCATAATCCACCCAGCCTATGGTTCCATATTCCTCTAGTTTTTGAAGAACTGGTATTAATTCTTATTTTAATGTTTGGTAGAATTTACCAGTGATACATCCTGGACCTGGGATTTTCTTTGTTTTAATTTACCTCATTTTAATTTGCATGTCCCTTTTGGCCATCAGATGACAGTGTTCCTTCTGGTATCTACTGTTGTCACCCTTACTGATATGACATTAGTGTAGACAGACAGACCCTTGTCTTAATCTTCCACGGTTTCAGATGGGGTCAGATTATAATATTTAATGAGATTTTCCTCAGCCTTAGGTATAATACATATGAATTAATATGCATAAAACAGTCTTAAAGCTGTAAATTAGATATATTCCTCTGCTTTTACTGTATTATCCAAACACTTTAGCTTTTTCTTGTTCAAAGCTTTCCATTCTAGAATGGGATCTAGTTTTACTTCTGCAAAACTAAAAGGGTTGTCAGTTGTTCCCCCAACTCCAAAACAAAGGCGCTCTCTCAAATTAGAATACACGTCTGTTTCTAAATAAAGAAGAAAAAACCCAGTAAGCTTACTTTTATGTGTTATTGTTTTCTTCCCTTTTTAATTTTTTTTAAATTTAAGTATAGCAGACATATAATGTTCTTTTCAGGTACGCAACATAGTGATTGGACAGTTCTGTTTATTATGCTGTGCTTACCACCACAAGTATAGTTCCCATCTGTCATCATACAGAATTGTTAAAACATTATTTTTCTTTACAGTTTTTTTTTAATTTTATTTTTTTATTTGACAGACAGAGATAGCAAGTAGGAAGAGAGGCAGGCGTGGGGGGGGGGGGCGGGGGGAAGCAGGCTCACCGCTGAGCAGAGAGCCCGATGTGGGGCTCGATCCTGAGATCATGACCTGAGCCAAAGGCAGAGGCTTTAACCCACTGAGCCACTCAGGCACCCCTATTAAAATATTATTGACAGTATTCTCTATGCTGTACTTTTTATCTCTGAGATTTACTTTATAACTGGAAGCTTGTGCCTCTTAATCCCCTTCATCAATTTTGTATATCCCCACACTCCCTCTCCCCTCTGACAACCACCAGTTTTCTATATTTCTGTCTTTTTTGTTTGTTTTGTTTAGATTCCACATATAAATGAGATCACATGGTATTTGTTTTTCTCTGACTTATTTCACATAGCATAACTCCCTCTAGGTCCATCTATGTTGTCACATATGGCTAGATCTTATGGCTGCTCAACATTCAATTGTATATATACAACACATCTTCTTTATCTATTCATCTATTGATGGGCACTTAGATTGCTTCCATAATTTGGCTACTGCAAATAATGCTGCAATAAAATAGTTCTGTGTAGTTAAAAATAGGGATTCTAATCATCAAGATAAAAAATAGAAAAGGAATTGTGTCATTCCAGGGTGTCTTGTATGATATTAATTTAAATCTTATCACCATGAAATGTGTAGAAAAAGAAGGAATCGGAAATATCTAGAAAACTAATGATTAGATCAATGAATTCTTTTGTTGAATAGATTGAGACTTTTAAAGTTAACTAAAATCCCATAATTTATAACAGGGACTTACTGGAATTCAGTATTATATACGCATATACTCACACAAACAGACATAGACTCTTAATCTACCATATTAGAGATCTTTTTCCTACTTGAGTTTCAAAGAGTATTTGATTGATGGTGAAGGAAAGGGTGCAAATAATGCAACCCAATTCTTATTTCCTAACATTAACTAACCTTCCTGCAATCATACAGCTAATAATGGATTGGAATCCAGGTTGCTTTGACCCCAAAGTATATACTGCTTCTTGTTGTAGACCATGCTATATATGAGTATGGAGGTCTGCACTTCAGTTCTTGATATAAGTACAGTCTTTAACTGGAATGTTACGTAAGCATCTTGAAGACTTCCTAATTTTATTCTTGGGCTATCTTTGTTGTGGTATCTTATCCAGCATTAGCTCTTGATTTTGAAAAATGTTATGGTGATTAATTTTGCTGTTTACAACTTAAACATTTCATGCACCAGTTTGCTTTGGTTACCATAACACAATACCTTAAGCTGGATGGCTTAAACAATAGAAAATAGGGTTTTTGTTTTTGTTTTATAATTCTGGAGGCGAGAAGTCCAAAATCGGGGTGGTGGCAAGGAATGGTTCCTTCTGAGGGCTGTGAAGGAAAGACCCTTTCCAGGCCTCTTTCCTTGGCTTTTAGATGGCTCTCTTGATTACATGGATAAAGTCTCTGTCTTCTGCATCTGAAACTAATGATGTACTTTATGTTGGCTAATTGAATTTAAATTAAATTTTTAAAAAGTTACATTCTGAAGCATTGGGGTATAAGACTTCAATGTAAGAATTGGTGGTAGTGGGGAGGGAGTTCACATTTCCATCCGTAACACTCAACTTTGAAAATCTAAGCCACGTTTTGTTGTTGCCTCCATCGTTTGCTTTTGGATTTCAGGTTGCCTGACCTAAGAAAAGAATAAATGAAATACAATGATCTGAAATGGGAAATTATGTAAAATTATCATAGTCCTGGGGATATGACAACTTGTGAACCTGTGTAACAGTATCACAGGTATCCTCAAACTGAAACTCAGACTGCAGAGAAATGATTTTTTCTATTTGATCTGTGACTGGGCTGGAATATATTTGTCTAATATAATTATATATACCATTGTTCCAGGTAGTGCAGTTCCCATTTAGATAAAACTATTCTTTCAGACATCAGCCTCCTTCTTTGCTCCTCTCTAAGAAGAATCCATTCCTCCACTCAAAACCTCAACTCCAATGCTTTCAAGCCCCTCATAGGCTGTGATGTAGTCTTCATCCAGTCTCTTTATCTAGGTGTCCCTGGCCTATGTTGTACAGTCCCCTTGCTCATATCCTGGCAAGCCCCATGTAAGGATTGCTGGTTTTCATTTCTGCCTCTGTGGCAGACAAGGAGAAACTGAGGTGAACTCTTGGATACCATCTAGAACCTCTCTCAGCCTAACCACACCACTCTACACTCTTAACTAGTGATAAAAGGATAAAAAAGGGGGGTGCCTGGGTGACTCAGTAGATTAAGCATCTGCCTTTGGCTCAGGTCATGATCTCAGGGTCCTGGGATCAAGCCCCACATCAGGATCCCTGGTCAGTGGAGAGTCTGCTCTTCCCTCTCCCACACCCCCCTGCCATTCCTGCTCACTTGTGCTCTTGCTGTCTGTCAGAAACAAATACATAAAATATTAAAAAAAAAAAAACAACCATATAGCATATGTCTCTATTCATTATCCCAAATAGGTTGGGAGAATCCCTGCCTTCAGTGTTTACCACAGCTTATTTACATATTTTCCTTCAGGGTTGAGGACTGGAGAATAGAGTCTGAGACACACATGTCTCATTATATCTCTCTTCTTTTCTTCACACTTTTGGGCTAGAAGGAATGTGCTTTCTTTTACTTCATCTTTCTAGGTCGTAATATTTTCACTGTAGCTCAGTACATCTCAGTAACAAACATGGTAGGTAGAATGCTTATCTTCTGCACATGATGGAGTGATCTGTAGTTCTAAGTCCTCACGGGTCAATTCTTAAATTGACCTTATAATGTCAATTGGAAATGAAAGAATTTTGGACAATTATTTTTCTCTCAGTAATGCATGGATCTTGAGCTTTTCCCGTGCTGCAAGTCCTCACTACCCTGGCCTACCGCCTGCAACAGGTAGACATGCCTTTGGAAGAGGGTAGACATGCTAAGCAAGTAAAGAGAGCAAAGTACCTTCATGTGTTGTTGTTTGTTTGCTTTTTAAATCACAATTTTGCCTCCGTTTTAGTTGTTTAAGACTGGCATGTAATAATTGATGTGTTATAGTACATCAAAAGTATCCTTCAAGGTCAAAACCACATCTAAGGGGCTCTAATGCAGTCTCACTCTTTTACATGGTATTATTTTTATTGCTTCACTGCTCATACAATCATTCGGAACATTTCTACTGTGAGCTCTTGGTTCTCTCTTTGAACTGTCTTATGATTTGATATATTGGCAAACACAGTCTCTTTTGGGCTTGGTTATTGTCTCAACCTTTTATCTAATCCTTTTATTAGGTTTATTATACCCAGGTGCTTATCATCTGACTATGGCTCCTGCTGTGGACCAGTCAACACTCATGACTTACTGCAAAAACTAGGGCATATACTCATATATTTGTTTATTCATTCCCTCTGTAGCACACTCATCCATTCATGAGCATTCATTTTCATTCTACAAACATTTAATGATTATCTGCCTATACACACAAAGGGTAATAATAAGAGCACCCATATATCCTGAATTGAGTCCCAGAAATATTGTCTAAACTTGCTCCTCCCTCAGACTTGCTCATCCTTCCAGTACTGCAGGCCAAAATCCTGGGTGTCTTCCATACTTTACTCTTATTTTCCCACATCTAATCCATCAGCTAATCTTATAGGTCTCTAGCTCCAGAAATCATGTATGTAATATGACCCCTCTTCATCATCTCCACCACTGCCAGCCTATATCATGTTACCAATCATCTCTCCTGGATCATTGCATTTCCATCTCTTCTGCCGCCCTGCTTCCACTCTTGCCTCTCTCAAAGTCTGTTCTCAGAACTGCAGCTGAGGTGATCCTTTAAAAATATACCTAAGGTCCTGTCACTGCTCTGTTTAAAATTCTCTGGTTCCCCATCTCAGTCAAAGTAATGACCCAAGTCTTTATACTAGCTTGGAAAGGCCTTGGAGTCTTGTCACAGTTTTTATTTTTACTCTGTCCATACCTCGTAATGCTTGCCCCTCCATCCTGACACATGGTCCATCTTTTGTCTCAGGGACTTTGTACTTATCTTGTTTAAAATACAGTTTAGGGGTGCCTGTGTGGCTCAGGGGGTTAAGGCCTCTGCCTTCGGCTCAGGTCATGATCCCAGTGTCCTGGGATCGAGCCCCGCATCGGGCTCTCTGCTCAGCGGGGAGCCTGCTTCCTCTTCTTTCTCTCTCTGCCTGCCTCTCCGCCTACTTGTGATCTCTCTATCAAATAAATAAATAAAATCTTTAAAAAAAATAAAATACGGTTTAAAACATTCTGTTCAAAATAGATACCATCCACGTTGTTAAATCCCTCATGTCCTTTAAGTCATTACTCAGGATTTTCTACTCAAGACACTGCCTGATCAACTTTGAAAAACATACTCAGATACATACAGACACACACACCCAACATTTCTTCCCCATTTCCCTCCTTTATTTTTCTCCTTAAAATTTATCATTGTCCACAAACTGCATATTTGATCTATTCATTTTGTTTACTTCTCTGAGGACCCTCACTAGTAGAATATGAGCTCCATGAAGGGAAGTTTTATTTTTGTCCTTTATTTTGTTTACTGCTACATCTCTACCACCCAGAATATTATCTGGCACAAAACAGTGATCACTGAATATTCTAATTGACTGAAGGCATAATTATATGAGTTCAAGTAAATTTCAAAACGCTAGTGTGTTCAGAGAGCCCAGTATGAAAAAAAAAATTCATAGTGACACCTAGGAATAAGTTTGTTGTTCAGGATCTAGATGAATAAGTTATATATACTTCTTGAGAATTAAAAAGGTGACTTGATTAAAGGAATATAAAATCATGATCCCATGTAGAAAGTCTAAATAAATGAAAATGTGATAAAATTTCTTTAATTTACATATTCACGATAAAGAAATATTCCCTGATACATCCCCAGTGCTTAGAACAATCATCTCAAATGGAAAAAAATAAAAAGAACAATCATCTTAAACAGCAGGTGCTTAATAAATAATTGTCAATAAATGACTCCTGCCTTCAAAGAGCTTACATTCTAGTGGGGTGGATAAAGTGAACAGCGCAAGGTACCTAAACAACCACCGAGAGGGCACTAAAATGTCCGTGATAGTGGATCTCTTTTTGTGTCTCCATAAGGACATACACCTTTGCTGTCATATATGCTGATGTATGTGTGCATATGTCTCCTCACTTAGTTTTAAAAGTCTTGAGATAGGAAAGTATGTCTTAATTTTCTAGATAGCTTTTCCCATCATGGAGCTTTTAAACACATTAGAAATTCAATAAATGTATATGCTTCATCTACTATGCCTTTCCAGTATACCTTTTATTATGGCCACTTCCTTCCTACCTACTATGTACTGATATTCCTATGATTATAATTATCTTCCTTTGGATTTCCTCCCCGATCAAATTCTACTTACAAGGGCCACCTGAGTGGCTCAGTGGATTAAGCCTCTGACTTTGGCTTGGGTCATGATCTCAGGGTCCTGGGATTGAGCCCCACATCAGGCTCTCCACTCAGCAGGGAGCCTGCATCCCCCCCAACCCCCGCCTGACTTTCTGCCTCCTGATGATCTCTGTCAAATAAATAGATACAATCTTTCAAAAAAATCTACTTATGAGATCCAGTCTAAATAAACTTTGTGAAATATCCTTCAAGTTCTCAGGAAGAATTAACTCCCTCTCCTTTTTGTTTTCATAACATTTTGTACTTAATGCTAATGGTCGTGAAGATGAGGACAACAACCTAAGAACGTGAGAGCCGCAGGAGCCACAATTAGAGTCTGGATCCTGGGCACTAAGGAGTCACCACACCTCCACACCAGCCCGGGCAATTTTGTGGAGCAGAGCTTGCATATCAGCCTACACACTTATCTGAGGAAGCAAAAAACACATATAATTATTTGAGATCTTTATTTCCCTCATCCAATCACGTAACTTGAGAATTTAAAATAATAAATCTGACTGTATCTCATCTTTGCTCAGAATTCCCTAATAGCTTCCTCAACATTTGGACCACTCACCAAAACAAACAAATAAACAAACAAACAAAACCAAACTCTTAAATAGCCTGTGAAGTCCTGCATGATCTGGCCCTCTGGAAACCTTCTTTCCCTTGCTTTGCCCATTCTACTCTCACTGACTCTGCTCTAACCACACTGGCCTTCTTGTTGCTCAAACACGCAGAGCTTGTTTCCATTAGAGCTTAATGCATCTGCTAGTGGGTCTCCCAGGAGAGCACTCTCAGATGTCTTCTCACATTGTCGTTTCATTTAGGAATCTGTGGAAATCTCCCCCACCCTTGGAAGCCCGTGGCGACCATACAATATAAAATGTTCTTCTACTGCTGAGGCTTTCCCCCGTGTTTTGTTTCTCTGTGGCTCTTCTCACTGGCTGGCCTTATTTTACATACAGTGTTAATTGTCACCACTGCCAGAACGTTAGCTCCGTCAGGGCAAGGGTTTGGTCATGTTTTGTTCATTATTGCATCCCTAGTGTCTAGTACTGTGCTTGTAGCATCGTAGGTTTTAAGGATTTTTGCTGAAGCAACGTGTAAACTTGAAGCTGATCAAGTTGTTCAAATACGCCTCCGTTGTGGACTAAAACTGCATCACATTTAATAACTGTATTGCGCACCTGAACCTAATGTAACACTGTATGTCAAATATACTGAAATTAAAAAAAAAATCCTGCATCACATTTTTGTCCTACATAGAAAAACTTCCTTCTTTATAGAATTATTTTCCTTCGAATTCTGTCAACAACCCTGTGAAGAAGGGAGGTGTATGTAATTATGATTCTTATTTATAGATTAAGAAACTGAATGCTCACAGAAGTTCAGTAATTCATCTCTGATAACACAGTCAATACATGATAGAGGCAGGAATTCCTATCTGGCTGGCTCTAATAGCACTGTCCTTTTGACTATAGAACCCCATACTTCTTCTTTTTTTTTTTTGAACCCCATACTTCTTGAGAAACTCTAATAGTCCCTGCAATTTATAAAATTGATAATCTTCCATAGTATTACTTCTGCTAAGTATATTTGTCCATTTTCTTTAACTCTGCTGCTATAATTTTCCAACCGTGTAGCATCATACTTGTTTTTGTCTAAGTGCACTCCACTATGTATATACGTGTTTTAAAAGGGGGAGCTCTGATTTCAACATAGTGTTCTGGCTGTGATCTGATTGGTCCAGGAGAGTGAGAGTACTAGTTTGTTGATCTGTTGGTTTTCTATTATTGTTGTAGATGCTTGCACTGGATTTAAAGAGATAGCCAGAGAACACCACTGGATGTTGTGACTAGTTGGCTTCATGATCAAGTAAACAGTGGTGTTTTTCAAAGGAACTGTTGTCTGGAAGAAGTTTCCTCCATTTGGTCTTACTCTAATTGATCAAAAATCTATTCCATGCAAGCAATCTAAAGATAAAAGTTTCATGTATCTTTTTTAGAATTTATTGTGTTGGCTTTATTCAGGCTAGTCATCTGGGCCATCAGGGTCACTGGGGACCTTGATTTTGTCTTCACTCTATCCTGTAAACCATATTTAATCATCTGAGGAACAATAAGTATCTTTTAAATATCATTCTCTCAGTCAAGATAGGAAAAGTCATTATGTTTGACTCCCTGAGCTTCATTTCTTAGTATATTTTGTTCCATTGCTTAAGTCAGACTTACAGCCCTGGGATATCTACCCTTTTCCCCACAGCCTGTCAAAACGTTTACTTGTAGTTCTGTTTTCACCAACTAACAAAGACTACTCTTATTTTTCATTATGTTCGCTGAATATGACCATAATTTTATACAATCTAACTCTTAACACTTACTTTAATCTTGCAGATGAAGGTTATGCACTGTGAATATGGCCACAATTTTATACAGTCTAACTCTGAACATTTACTTTAATCTCGCAGACAAAGGTTGTCTGTGCACAAGAGTAGTTCTATGCTGCTGTGTGTACCCGTGAGACCAAGCATGGTCCTTGATGTATTGTAGGTGCCCTGAAGATTCTTTGTTTAGTGCTGAGAAGACTGGGACTATAAGCTTGCTTTTTTTTTTTTTTTTTTTTTTGCAGTTGTTTCCTATATCCAGTGCTGAATACAGTGCTTGGCAAAATAGTAAGCAGTCCCTAAATGTTTGCTGAAGGAATGAATGAACAGCATTGTGAAAACTCTAATCAGTCAGCTACTAAGAAATCATCTACGCATCCATCCAGTCATTCCCTGAGCATTTACTACTTGCCTTCATGACAGATAGAGTTCTTGGTATTAGAGTTTTGGTGACTGATTAGAATGGTAAGTTCCTGCCTCTGGGGACTTACATCCTAATGGAGAGCGGCAAAACAATGAACCAGCACTCAAAATGTTTTCACACACAAGCATGTAACCCGGAAGGAACTAGAGCAGAGTGATTATCTTAATGTGGCAGAAATTGACGTGAGGCCTACTCCCCAACCAGTTTGCACCGTTGCTTTGCAAACAAGGGTGTGGGTGAAATGACACAAAGGGTTTTAGAGTCCACTTCTTGGCCTTGCAAAAAAAAAAAAAAATGCTATGCAAATCCTTAAAATGACTCTTCTCTTTACTCATCTGAACTAATTCCTTGTAGTGGGATGAATAGCTTCCTTCAAAAATTCCTTCACCTGGAACCTCAGCATGTGACCTAATTTGGAAATAGGTCTCTGCAGAAGTAATTAATTAAGGCGAGGTTTTAAAAAAATTAATAAATTAAGGTGAGATCATAGTGGATTAGGATGGACTCTACTCCAGTGACTGGTGTCCTTAAAAGAACAGGGAAATTTGGACACAGAGATACACAGAAGAGCTCTTCCAATGAAGAGATTGCTGGCAGTCGAGAGAAGTGGGAACAGACCAGAGCAATTCTTTTCTAGAGCTTTCAGAGGAAGGTTGACCCTATCCATACTTGATACCTGACTTCCGGCCTTTACAACTATGAGAAGGATTTTCTCTTGTTTTAAACCACCTTCTTTGCAATACTTTGTCACGACAGCCCTGTGGAAGCTGCTCTTCTGGCTCAGGTTAGGTAGTGTCTTCCTTGGAAGGATCTACTTCAGCTGTCCTGCTCATTACTAGGCAGGCTTTTGGCATAGAAAAGAAGCGAGAGTGACTCATTAGAATGATCAAGTGTTCATATGTGTCAGGCCTTTGACCAATTTAACTGGAGCAACTCCCATAGCTAAAAGTTAGGGAGTTCTGATAAATCTAGGTCAGATCTCGTAGCCTACAGCATTAAAGGACATTATTTTGCCACTCATCATTTACACCTTTAGAGTCAAGAAGGGCTAGGAATTTTGGTATAAACTAAGGCAATTATATAAAGCCCACTTGAAAACCTTCTTAAATGCACAGAGATAAGAAGGAAGCACTCGGATAATTGTGGCTTTGTAGGTAAGAAATGTGGCTTGAATTTTGAATATCAGTTCCTCTCTCTTACTGTTAGATCAAGGCTGAAGACACTTATGGGCTCTGAGCCTCAATTTACTTACTCAGGCACAGAGTAGGAAAAATGATCATTGTTCCTAAGGAATTTAGTGAAGAGTGGAGATAATGCACCGTAGTACCTAGTAAAGTGTCTGGCAAATATCCTACCCTTGGTAAATAATAGCTATTATTAAACTAGATTAAACAAAAATTTAGAAGTGTAGAAATACCAGCTTCAGAAACATAAAACCAATTTGGAAAATTGTTTGGGCTATAAAGGGCAAAGGCAAAACTAATTAGAATCAGCCTTTATTTAATTCCATCCATGAAAGTTAGACTTTGGAAG
>ML095647.1:0-11763 GCA_003697995.1 Taxidea taxus jeffersonii
GTGTCTTCACTTGTGCCTTACCTTCATCACTTTGAATATTTATTGCCCCTAGGGTTGCTCCTTTGGTATCACTTTGGAATCTCTGTAATAGCAGAATAAGATGATTTGCCAGTTAGGATCTATGATTAGGAATGAGTATTTCTGGGGCGCCTGAGGGGTGCAGTCGGTTGAGCTTCGGACTCTTGATTTTGGCTCAGATCGTGATCTCAGCATCATGAGATCGAGCCCCATGGCTGGCTCGGTGCTCAGCACAGAGTCCACTTGGGTTTCTCTCTCTCCCTCTGCCGCTCATGGTCAAGTTCTCTCTCCCTCTCTAAAATAAATAAATCTTCTTTTTTTATTTTTTTATTTTTAAGATTTTATTTATTTCAGAGAGATTGAGTGACAGAGAGCATGAGAGGGGAGAAGGTCAGAGGGAGAAGCAGACTCCCCATGGAGCTGGGAGCCCGATGCGGGACTCGATCCCGGGACTCCGGGATCATGACCTGAGCTGAAGGCAGTTGCTTAACCAACTGAGCCACCCAGGTGCCCCAAATCTTCTTTTTTTAAAGGAAATGAGTGTTTCTGAAATTCTCCTAGAGCTGGACTCCTTTGAATTGGAATAATTTTGAAGTAGAAGGAAGGTGGCTCTCATGGAGTATCAAAGGCGTAGCTATTTTCTCTTTCATTCCTGCCCCTTTTCAGAATAAACTGAAGGAAAGAAAGGTTCGTGTGAGCCGAGAGAGGCGTAAAGTCTTGCGGTATAAGGTTTGCTTTTTTCCCAAGGAAAGGGCCTTAGACAGAGAATGATGGCTGCTGAATGGTCTGATAGGCTCTAAACCACCATTCATGCTGGTTTGAACCCCGTCAGCCCCACAGTCGGAGCTCGGGTCTTGGTCTCTGAAAGCATTGACGTGATCTTTGTTCTGCCTTTGGGCTCTATTTATTGGTCCATGTGCTGCTACTTTAATATTTATCTTGATATGTCAGCGTTCTTCCCTGAAACCCTAAAATCTCACTACTTAAAGTGTGGTCCTGAGTCTCAGGTTCCACTCCAGGCTTAATGAATCCAAATCTTCATTTAACAAGATTCCACGATGACTCGTATGTGCACTGATGTTTGAGATGTACACCTTGAGGTGACCTCTGTAGTCTTCTGAGGTGTAATGTTTAGGATCCGAAGGAAACTTGTAAGTATCTGTACTCCTGTTGTTCTCACTGAAGTTAGTACTCGAATTGATCTTTCCTGTGTCTCTGTCTTTTTCTCTCCCCTGCACCTAACACCTACCTTTTTCGATAACCAGCTCGACTATCAACTTGTATTGTGAGTACCTTAGTCCTGTTGATTCCCATTTCATTTGTTCTTCTAAAATGTTATATTATCATACTGTATTCCGGTAGATCAGTGATGTGCCAGCCTGGCTATGAGTTCAAATTGGCTGTACACCTTTTAATCAAACCCAGATGCCCAGGCCAGATCCATCGAAACACAAACTTTGGGGGAGGGGAGAGCACATCCTAGGCATAGATATTAAAAGTAATCTGCTTGTTAAGTTTGGTATGCATTTCTTCTTTTTAAAAAGTTTTTTTTTTTTAAGGATTTTATTTATTTATTTGACAGATAGATCACAAGTAGGCAGAGAGGCAGGCAGAGAGAGGGGGGGAAGCAGGCTCCTCGCTGAGCAGAGAGCCCAATGCGGGGCTCGATCCCAGGACCCTGAGATCATGACTCGAGCCGAAGGCAGCGGCTTAACCCACTGAGCCACCCAGGTGCCCCTTTTTAAAACGTTTTTATTGATTTATTCCACAGAGAGCAGGAACACAAGCAGGGAGAGGGAGAACCATACTCCCTGCTTAGTAGGGATAGCAAAGGAGCCCTCTCCTGGCCAAGGCCCCTCCCTATTCCCATGTCTAGTTTCTCTCCAAGGAAGTGGTGGGGGGCAGGATGGGAAGAGGGTTTAGTGTGAGTGAGTCCCCGGAGGGAGAGTGTGCTGGCGTGGGGGCGAGGGTCCCACCGCTTCACATGTGCTTACAAGACTGGTCTCCAAGGGAACAGAATTGGAAAACGATGCAACACATCATGAATTTGCCTGCCATCCTTGCACAGGGGCCATGCTGACCTGTGTATCGTTACAATGTACTGTATCTGCTCCTGAAGCGAGCTCGTGTCGAGAACTTTGTGGATCTACTCTCTTAACAACTTCCAAGTATGAGCTACAGTTTTAGCTATAGTCACCATGCTGTATATCACATCATCAGGACTTAGTGATTTTATAACTGGCAATTTGTACCTTTGGCTTCCCTTAGCTGTTTTGCCCAGACTCCTGCTCCTGCCTTTGGCAGTTGCCAACGTGTTCTCTATGAGTTTATTGTGGTTCTGGTTGTCATTTTTGATGCGGCACATATATAAGACCATAAGGCATTTAGCCTTCTCCGTCTGACGTAGCATGATGCCATCAAGGTCCATCCATGCTGTCCCAATGGCAAGCTTGATTAATATTCCATGGTGTGTGTGTGTGTGTGCATTTGCGTGTAATCAGATTTTCCTTATCCATTCTTCCATTGGTGATGACTGGTTAGGGTGTTTGTCTGTAAACAGTGCCGCACTGATGATCGGGTATAGCTATCTTTTCAAATTAGTGTTTGTGTTTCTTCAGATAAATGTCCAGAAGCAGAATCACTGAGTCCTATGGTAGTTTCTGATGGAAAATCAATGTGAGAAGAAATCACCCCTCCATGGGCCAGGATTCTTTATTCTCTCCAGTCTTTTGTCTGAATAAATATTTATTGAATGAATGGACAGATGAATTACTTGTTTATCTTCAAAAAATTTTTTTAAATATTTTATTTATTTATTTTTAAGAGAAAGATACAGAGCATGAGCGGAGAGGGGGGAGAAGGCAGAGGGAGAGTGAGAAGCAGACTACCCACTGAGCAGGGAGCGCAATGTGGGGCCCAATCCCAAGACCCTGAGATCATGACCTGAGCCGAAGGCAGACGCTTAACCCACTAAGTCACCCAGGCGCCCCTATTTGTTTCTTTTTCATGACAGATTTAACTCTTGAATGGCAGGACCTTGTTTTTCTATCTGGGGTCTTATAGAAGGCCTGGAAAATGACAGTTAGTCAACACATTAGTTCCTGTGTCTGTACCCTTTCTGAAGGCTTTGAGGTGGAAACAAACCCGAGTTGAAATCCTACTGCTGCCATTTTGTAGCACTGTGACTCTAGCACGTTATAGGAGCATTTGCTCTGTTCACCTTACCCATGGTTTTTGATATTTCTTGCCAGCCCTCAGTGGACTCTGCACCATGTGGTATACTGCACCCCTCAGACATGGCGCCAGACAAGGCAGACAACTTCTTGTTTTCTTAGAGTGTCCATTCCAGTAGGATAGGCGGACAAAAGAAAATGAGTAGAAAGACCAATGAAACAAAAATTTGAATAAATGTGGTAAAGGCAACAAAACAAGAGGCCGAGAAGTGGAATCATACAGAAGGGTGATGAAGGAACCAATCTTATATGGAAAGATATTTAGGTCGATCATCAGAAGATGAAATGAATCTTGTGAAGGTGAAGATGTGGTAATGAGCATATTGGGTAGAGACAATGAGGTGTGTAGTGGCTCCCAACACAGGAAAATGCTCACTGTGTTGAAAACCAGAGAGAAGACTAATGGGACTGGAGCTCAGTGAGTAGGGAGGATTTAAGGCTAGGTTGGGTTGGCGTTAATGGTAGGGAAATAGGAATGCCTAAAATTTGCTTTGATGTAGTTCTCCTCCTCTGTGAGAAACAATGCATATTATTATTTTAAGTTGGCTAGTGTCTGAAATCATCAAGTAGTACCAAGGAAGGTTGGTTTGAAGGTGGTTTGAAGACTGATGTAGCCTACAGAAGGCTGCTACCTCTCAGCAGACTGCAATCTATTTCTGGCCTTTCGTGGCCTCAGGCCATCTATGACATGGAAATTTGAGATCATTTTGTATGTGAGGAGGGCAGGATAAATCAACGTGACTGGGTTTCCAGGGGATCCTATCTAGTTTATCAATGTTGAGAAGTATCCTAAGAGGCTTGTGACCTTTTTATGCAATGTCACTCCACAAATGTCTGTCACAGACTGTCTTGAAAACCAATGAAAGTAGCAATTCTTTTGAGGCCTGGGGTCCCAAGAAGGGCTGTGGGAAGGAGAGAGTTAGAAGAAAAGCCACAACCTTCTTCCCCCTACCTCACTTAACCTGTTTGAACCTCAGTCCCCTTATTTCTAAGACATGGAGACTCCCAGCAACTCTATCAAATAACTAGTGGGAGCACAAAATTAGATAATGCACGTATAGGCATTCCTAGTGTCTGTCACCAGGTTAGCTTTCCTTCCTAGATGACTAGGATTGAATGTAAAGAGGACGAAGACACTTGGCAACATCATCGTGCATGTGATACTCGGTGAAGATAGTGTGCATGGCTTTTCATCCCTGCCAACTGGTAGGAGCCACATTTGGTAGCCACAAATTCCAAGAGCGATGTTACATTTGGGAAATGGACTTAATTGAAAAGTAAGTGAGTACGATTCACTGTCCCCAGTCCATGGTGGGTCTTTAACTGAAAAAGGGGATGAAGGAGGAAGACCAGCTTTCCTTTTCTTTTCTTTTTCCACCCACCTGAAGCCCTGACAGCCTGTGTCTCATACGTTTGGCCCCAGAAACAGGGTGAAATCGGTCACTGGTAGTGAGGTCTATCTGTAAGTGCAAGCAACCAAAGAAGATTCTAGAGGTGCAGTGGAAGAAGCAAATAACAGAGGTTAAACAAAAACTCGTGCTGAATTTGGCAGTAAATATGAGCTAGGCTGTATTTGTGCATGAGTGGTGTGTAGGTATGGGAGAGTTACACGTGTGGTGTTTGTGGGGCCTAGTGCACATGTCAGATAGTGTGTGTGGTAAGTGTGTCAAGAAATGAGAGGACAGACCAAGGATATCCAGCATTTCTTTTTCTTCAAATCCAGGAGCTTGTTGCTCCGTCGCCTTCTAAACCAGATTGTGGTCGGCAGTGGTATGTTCTTGAATCGGCCTCTTTGTTGTGTGACATATATTCCTTTTGCCAAGGATAAGTCATTTTCGTCAAACTATAAATCGGGTCATTCATTAGTATGGAAATAAGGTTTTTGGGGACCAAGAACAGCTCATGTATAAATACTCTTTCACTTCAGCCCTGAACAAAGAAAGGATTGTGGCTCGAAGGCAGTCCCAGTCACTGCTCGTGTATGCCGGAATGGTTGATGGTCTATCCACACCAGACCCCACTGCCGGTGCACGTTGGTATGAAGAGAAGGGCATTCCCAGCTGGTGCTGAAAGAGGTATGAAATGCACATACGTGCGGTCTGCGTGGATGGTTGGCAACAGTGCTAACTTCTTGCCCTCTTGTGCTTGGGCCTTCCTCATCTGCACGTGAAGCAGGGACACGTGTTCGCAGGGCCGAGTGCCCCGGAACTGAAGCTAGGTTGAGCTGACTGTGGACCCTGGACTGACATACAGAGGACTGTAACTATAACTCTTGATTTTGTTTGTATTTGGTAAACCTTTTCTTTTAAAGAACATTCAGGTTGCCTGGAGTTCTTTCAAATGGAAACCGATGTGCAATAATTTAGATCGACCGGCGTCCAGTCCACTTTAGCTTCTATGGTGACTGAGAGTTTAGCGTGTAAACATAAGGCTTGCCCATATGACGAAGGGACTGTTCTTTCTGTTGGACAAAGAAAAGGAAAAGGCTGGGGTATCTGTTCTGTATCGAGCAGTGATTCTGTTGATGAAAGTAAGCCACCTCCCTGGCCTGTCCATGTCATCACCTGGTCAAGAAACTCCTCTTAGATTTGCTGCTTTAATAAAAGAAAATGTAATTATCCTTCCTTTCAACTAAAAGTGACTTCGTGCCTTGTGTCAATTACGTAAGCCTTTGGCACCACGGATAATGCGTTTCTCAAGCATATGCAGACATTGGTGGCTAGTACTTTTGTGGTTTGCAATTATCTGAGGGGTATTCCATGAAAATACCATCCAAAATAGGTTTCTTCTTTTTTTCTTCTTGGCATTGTGCTTGAGTATATAATTACCAATGCATACTTAACATATAATGGCAGGACTCCATGTTAACATGTTCAGACTTTGTTCCATGACTTCAAGAAATTAATCACCTGCAGAAAGAATGAAGATCTCAAGTACGGTTTCGGTGATGGTCCAAGCTCATTAATCTCTACAAGGATTTAGCAAAATGGGTAGAAAAGCAAAGACATTTGGTCATATTTGATACAGATTTTTACTAAGGCTTTACTAGTCTTACTTTCTTAGATACCACGGAGGAAACATCAAATGGGGAAAAGTCCAGGTCTTTGAAAAAAGAGGAAAGAAAGGAGATAATACGAGAGTATCAAGCTCATCGGCGATACCTGTTTCCAGTGCTATAGCATGGTATAGGTGTGTGTGTATGTAGTCTAGAACCTCCATCAGTTCCTAAATTGAAACTCTTTCCCATTAAGAGCTGTCTGCTTAGAAGTAGGCAGGGCTGGCCAGTGCTCTTTCCTAATATATGTGAGTGAGAGAACGGGTAGGCCTGCCCGTATGCAGTGTATAGGGGAAGATTTTGAGTGTTTTCTGAATTCTCTGTCCCCAGTGTTGCAGATAGTTTTGGCCCCAGCATGCCCTGTTCTGGATCAGAGCCACATTATCCAAAGCCAGTGTTTTGCAGCGACACGGCCACCTGTGTTGTACAAATAGGAGGAGGTCTCCAGTTGACTAAGACATGTCTCCCCACGTTAGTGTGGTTGGTCCCTGAGGAGACATGCACTTGAACTGAGTCATCTTACTATTTCTTTGGGGTGGAGGTCATGTGTGGAGAGCTAGCCCTCCTAGACACAAGGCACTAAGGGGCAGTCACAGGTGAGTGAGGAGGACAGGACCCGAGAGGGCTAACTGGTATACCGGCCCCACACCCAGAGTGGCCCCAGGCATCTGGATAATTAGAAAATAGAGCGAGTCAGTGAAGCTCCTATTATACCTTTTCAGTCTTAGAAGGAACATAGCAGAGTAGAGACAGACACAGTTTTATATTCTAGCCTAGCATTTTCTCACTTGTGTGACCTTAAGCAATTTATTTTTCTCTGAGCTTCAGTTTTCTCTTATGCAAAATCAAGGTGATTTGTAATTACCATGTCATTCTCATGGAATTTAAGGTTGTAAGAATTAGAAAGTTTACATATGTTTGTGGGACTTTTTTGAATTATTCAATAAATGGTAATTATGTTAACATTGGCTCATCTGCTGGGGGCTGGCTTTAAGTTCATTGTATATGGAAGTGACTTGATTTCAAGGAGAATGATCTCCTGGGAGCAGAAGGAATTATTGACTTACTGTTACTGTCCCATAGTACTCTATTATTCTTACAAGATTTATATCTTGCTATCCTTCTAGTTTATGGAGCTACTTTCAAAGCCTTCCCTGCTGTCTTTATTCATGCATCATCCTGCAGTTGAGACTCATGCCATCTGAATCCTACCACTTACTTGTGTTTTTGACCTTATAATAATTTTTTTAGCTCATGGGATTCTTCTTTTCCTGTATTGGCAGAAACACTTATTCCTCAAAGCCCTTTATGTCTATTTGCTGGAAAATTATTACATAAATATGTGGTATCTGTTACATTAATGGTACAGTGTAGAGTCGTACAGTGCACAATGTGCACAACTGTACACGGCAGTCCACTATTTCTTTTTTTTTAATTTAATTTTTTTAATTTACTTGATAGACAGAGATCATAAGTAGGCAGAGAAGCAGGCAGAGAGAGAGGAGGAAGCAGTCTCTCCGCCTAGCAGAGAGCCCGATGTGGGGCTCGATCCCAGGACCCTGAGATCATAACCCGAGCCAAAGGCAGAGGCTCAACCCACTGAGCCACCCAGGTGTCCCGGCAGTCCACTATTTCAACAGTTTTCATCCCTAATTAATTTCACTACCCTAGAATTAGTACTCTACCTCCAACACATTATACTCCAGTATCTTACTCAGAGAATGCAACCTCCTATTTTTATCTTTTTATCAGTCTCAGTATAACTGCTCATACCCATGATACTTTGGTGTTCCTCCTCCTCTCCCCATGTCTTGTATTAATATTCTAGTAACTGAGTTCTGTGTTCTGGGTCTCACAGGGCTGAAATGAGGTGTTGGTTGGGAGAGGGCCTTTTCTGGATATTCTGGGCAAGAATCTGTGTTCTCATTCATTTCAGATCGTTGCTTGAATTCTCTTCCTTTCCTTGTCTGCTGCCTGCTAGGGACTGTCCTCACCTCTACAGCCTTCCTCCATTCCTCCTCTTGTGACCTTCTCCATCTTCAAAATCAGCCACAACCCCGTGCCTCCTGTGTGATCCAGTCTCTTTGAGCTTCCTTTCTGACATCAGGTTGACCAAAGTCTGCATTTAAAGGGCATGTGTGATGAGATTTTTCGCACCCATGTAAATCCCTTTGCTCAAGTGAGGTCATGGGACTAGAAGGCAGCCTTGGGAGTACCACCAGGGCGTGAAGATCATGGGTCCAAAATCTGGCCTGTGACATCTCTAATCCCTCCTATTACGTAACTGAATTTCACAACTGGCCCTAACCCCATCCTTTCTCACTTCTGCAAGCATTATGGCATCATTATTTATTTTCTTGCCCCATTTTCTTCTATGAACCCATCCTGATCACTTAATCATGGGTCACTACAACAACCTTCGTCATTCCCATGCTAAGAGAAGTGGGAGATCTTGGTAATGTACAGTTAGGGTTTTTTAGTTGTGTGACTTGCTTCCTGGAATATTTTAGGAGTGCCCTCCAGTCCCTTTCTCTCACTGCTGCTCGAGAGATTTTTTTTTTTTTTCTCCTTGAGTCGGAGGTACAGTGTGGTTCTGATCAGGGTCAGGCTGTGTTGAAAATTATGTAATGACTTCCCATTGTTTTCAGGACCAAGTTTCAATTGCTTAATCTGGCATCAAAAGACCATCTTGAGGTGACCTCTAGGGTTACCCCTCACAGCCCGCACACAGGAACCTCACCTCAAACTCTATGAAATGAGTAATTGGATAGTTCCTCACTCATGCCATAGTTTCACATGCTTCGCTATCTTATGCACGGCATGTTCGTTTATCAGACAGAGCCCACCTGTGATTTTTCTTGTCTGGTGCTTCAAGGCATAGTTCAGATAACTCCCTTTTTCTTTTCTTCTTTCTTTCTTTTTTTTTTTTTTTAAAGATTTTTATTTATTTGAGAAAGAGAGCATGAGAGGAGGTTGGGCATAAAAAGAGGGAGAAGCAGACACCCCACTGAGCAGGAAGCCTTATAGGGGGCTTGATCCCAGGACCCTGAGATCATGACCTGAGACCAAGGCAGCCGCTTAACCAGCTGAGCCATCCAGCTTCCCCTTTCAAATATCTCCTTATGATGACTTGTCTGTACTGTCCAATTTTTGGCCTTGGGCAAGATTATTCATCCCTCCACTGAAAACTCCTTCATTAAATCACTTTGGTTTTAGGACTGTGAGCACTCTCAAGCAGGGCCCTCAGACTTCTCCATCCTGCTTCACTTTCTTCTGACTCAGAAAAGGAGGTTAGCACATAAAGGCACTATCAGTGTGTGTTTCAATAATTGGATTTATTCTTGTTTTTAGAGATTTTTTTTAGTTCATTCATTTGAGATAGAGAAATAGAGAGAGCATGAACAGGGGGACAGGCAGAGGGGGAGGGAGGAGCAGACTTCCCACCTAGCCTGGAGCCCAATGTGGGCCTTGATTCCAGGGCCCAAAGATCTTGACCCGAGCTGAAGGCGGATGGCCAACCATCTGAGCCACCCGGGCACCCCTGAATAATTAGACTTATTCTAAATGACAATATACAGTCAGAATTTGCGGAGACTATTACGGTTGACCCTTGAATAACACGAGTGTTATGGGTATCAATTCCACACATGGTGGAAAATTCAAATATAACTTTTGGCTCGCTGGAAACTTAACTACTAATACTGTACTGTTGCCTGGAGGCCTTACCTATAACATAAACGATCCATTAACATGTTTTGTGTGTTACATGTATTTTACACTCTGTTCCTACAATAAAGGAAAGAAAAGAACCTGATTTTGAAATAATAAGGAAAACTCATTTACTGTACTGTAGTATATTTATTTTAAAAAATCCACATAGAAATGGACCCATGCAGTTCAATCTCACGTTCAAGAGTCAGCTACACTCAGCTAAACTCCAGTTTCAGAACCTACTTTGTTTCAAGATCTCATTCTAATTAAGAACTGATGCGATTGTGAATTTTTGCCCTATGGAGTTCAAGGTTTTCTCCATGATTGTATTCAACCTCTTTTCTCTTCCTCGAGTGAATTGTGTGTTTATATGAGATGGAAACTGAGGGAGAGAGCCTGCTGTACTTTCTGGGTCTTTAGTCCTAGTTGAAACTTTTAACTAGGTAATCACCTGCCATCCGGTGATTCTCGTTGTACTGAGGACAGAGATGGAATGTCTTCCGTGGGAAGAGTCCATACAAATCTGTTTTTGATTCTCTTTGGCTTTTTTGCTTATGCTATTCCTGCCTCCTAATAGATTCATTTCTCTGATTTAGGGTTTTCCAATTTTCTTTAGCATGCCATGATTGTATGTTTTTGTCCCATATCTAAAAAGTAAATGTATAAAGTAGTTGAGTTTGAATTATTTCTGTTCACTCTAGGTGTAACAATAAATCCTTTCCTTGAAGGGTAGTGTCTAATATTAATAGAAGCCATGAAGCAAACTGAACTGAAAACTTTATATGGGAAGTCCCAGGCCATTTTCCCACCGTCAAATCAGTATATCAACTGTGGTTATTGGATCCTATACTTTTCTTAATGTACTTTGATTAAAAAGTGTCCTAGCCCCCAATCTAAGACATTTAGCTTGTTTATTTCACTTATACCAAATGCTTCTGTGTTCTGAATACGGTCCTCTATTTAACAAGCATATAGATCTGACTTGAGTCATATTCTAATGCTAAAAAGACATTTAAGCAGCTTCTGCTTCTGGAGAAATGAACGTAGTTTTAGTAGATAAAAATGAAAGTCTGTCTCAAGTCTCAAGTTACATAGCTAACTCAATTATTCACATTTTCGAATAGAACGAGGGCCTTTCTCTTGCTCCGTTAATTCCCCACGTTGTTCTTAATTTAGCCTGCTTTTCTTCCTGTGGATTAATTTCTACTTTGTGTAGACACACAAGAAGCTTCTACTGTTCTGTTCTCAGTGGTCTCTGGTGAGTACAGGTGCTCCTGCAGCTTTTAATAGCCCAGAGTCTGTGTGTATTGAACTCCTTAGAAGCTAGCGCTTCTGGAAGGCTGTACCTCGAGCTGGGAAATAGGCTGTTGACATTATGAAGGGGACGTGATTGGATAACCAAGGTTATGAACAATTCCTCGTGGAAAGTCAAGGACTGCTCCCCAATACTATTCGGACTGCTGGTCAGACAATGAATTTAGATGATCCTCTGGCAGAAGATCATGGGCTCTTCAGGAAAGGTTTCTAACAGTCCAAAAGAGATTAGAAGGATAGAATGAATTTAGAAAATGGAGTCCTTATTTCTATTGCACTACCTTATATTAAAATCCGACTGAGAGGGCGCCTGGGTGGCTCAGGCCTGGGTTAAGCCTCTGCCTTCAGCTCAGGTCGTGATCTCAGGGTCCTGGGATCGAGTCCTGCATCGGGCTCTCTGCTCAGCAGGGAGCCTGCATCTCCCCTCTCCCC
>ML095647.1:11863-70594 GCA_003697995.1 Taxidea taxus jeffersonii
CTCTGTCAAATGAATGAATAAAATCTTTAAAAAAAAAAAAAAACCCGACTGAGAAAGGTCTAGGTTCTGAGAGAGAATCTAGAACTTAGTTGCCTGACCTTCTTCCAGACATTCTGTGAAGAGTGGGACTATTTGAATGAGACAAAAAGCCACTTTCTTTCCAAAACCACTGATATTTTCCCCTCCTACATGGGTGGACCCCGTGGGTGGCAGCGGAGGGGATTAGCTAGCTGGTCATCTGCTTGTTCTGAAGCTAACCCGGGAAGCAGCCTAGCCCCGGGGAGGTGCTACAAATTGGCCACCATCCTAGAGCTACTTAGTGGGCGAACAGGGACTTTGCTTCTATGGTTTACCCTCGTGTACTTTTTAGTGTCCTTCCCTCATTGTGTCTGTTTTCCAACTCCGAATGGGAACGAGAGTAGAACTATCCCCATGGAATGAAAAGTTACTACCTTTCAAAAAATCATTGATAATTTTCCATTCTACTTGGGTGTACCCCATCTGCGAGCGCTGAGGGGATTAGCCAGGAACACGCTTGGTTCTTAAGACAGGCTTGCTACTTTTCAAAAGGAGTGATTCCAGAAATGCTTTTTACATGCTTAGTAGAGTGTACAGCTCTGGTATGGGAGAGAAACCTCTTTTGTGCTGTCCGGGAGCTCCTTTGTTGCCTTACACTGTAGACCTTTTTAATGGAGGGAAGAGGGAGGGAGGCTATTATGCTGTTTTGCATTTACCATTCAAAATTATGTCCTTGGTGATGCTGAAAGAAATTTCATGATGGGATATTAGGAGGTGTTTGGCCCTTTCAGGCAATTATTTATCAGTCTATTTCAAGCTTTTCCCTGTTTTAAAAAAAACAAACTGATCGAATAAAAACTGAAACTGTACAGTGAGTTTGATGAAATCTTGTAAGTACTTTTGGTTGCTAGGGCAACATTCCTTTTGTTTCTGGTTAATGTGACTTCTCTCTCTGCAGCTTGACTCCTTGAGAGTAGATACTTATTTTTACAAAAGAACCCAAATTCCAGGCTTATGGCAAAAGAATAAGGCGCTTCTCGCCAACTTATTTTTCTTCAGTAAAACTTAGAATATGAAAAGACATTGTGTTCATTTGCACAGATAATATGAGGCATAATGTTTTGACTTGAGTAGTCCAAGTTTGAGCAGTGTTGTGCTTTCTGGTATCTCAGTTCTCTTCATTTGCCTTCTGGATGCCTCTTATGACTGATGTCTTCAGGACCTCACACCAGCTTTGCAGTAAGGAGGCATTTCAGTACGACCTCTATTCTCCCCCCAAATCATAAGTTAGTCATCCCTCGCCCATTCGCTCAGATGCTGCGCACTGTTTTCCAAAGGGATACCTGGCTGAAATGGTTGTTTTTTTTTTTTTTTTTAATTTATTTTTTTATTTGTCAGAGAGAGAGGGAAAGAGAGCTAGCGAGCACAGGCAGACAAAGTGGCAGGCAGAGGCAGAGGGAGGAGCAGGCTCCCTGCCGAGCAAGGAGCCCGATGTGGGACTCGATCCCAGGACGCTGGGATCATGACCTGAGCCGAAGGCAGCTGCTTAGCCAACTGAGCCACCCAGGCGTCCCTGAAATGGTTGGTTTTAACAGATGTTGATTTGTTTGCATTTTCCATTCTTCCTCATTACGTATGCATTTGTTTTACTATAGCACTATGTTATCCTTGTGTGTGTTTTTTTTTTTAAACACTGCCCTATTATTAGTTCAGGTCAAATAACTCATTCTTTGTCATGGAGATGTGTTCTGGGCCATGTAGGGTATTTATCAACACCCCCTCTTCTCCTGACCAAATGCTAGCAGCAGTCCAGAAGTTTAGAGCATGGAAAATCCTTCATCAAATTGCTTTGGGTCATCTGGGCATCCAAATAGCCCCCAGTTAAGAACCATTGCTTTATCCTTAGGCAACCCATCTATTTTGGGAATTTCATTAGCTGTAGTTTGGGCACTGAGAAGATGAGTAAGTGAGGACTTGAATTGAATATACTTACATATTTTATTTTATTTATTTATTTAAAGATTTTATTTATCTGATAAAGAGAGCACAAGCAGGGGGAAGGGCAGAGGGAGAGCGAGAAGCAGGCTCCCTGCTGAGCAGAGAGCCCAACTTGGGGCTCCATCCCAGGAGCTTGGGATCATAACCTAAGCCGAAGGCAGACACTTAACCCACTGAACCACCTAGGCTACTTTCTCATGCATAGGATCAGAGTGCTTATAATCCATTTTCCCAGCGGATTTTGTCCAACATTATATTGGTGTATAATTTAAGTATTTAAGTGTGTAGCTCAGGGAATAATCACATTTACCTACCACCCAGATCAAAGTAGTTTACATTGACCATTTTCTCCTAATGTCCCCTTTCTGGGCCATCCTCTTAGCCCAAATGGTGACCACTTATCTGCTTTGTGTAGATGAGTTTTGTCTTTTCTAGAATTTCATATAAGTAAAATCATGTAGTGTGGGGCTGTTTTTGTCTGGTTTCTTTCCCTTAGGATCATGGTTTCCAGATTTATCCATTTTCTTGAATGTGTAGGTATTTTGTTTTTCTTGTTAAGTAGCATTCTGTTGTATATTTCCATTTGTTCATGCACTCATTTGTTGATGGACATTTTGAGTTATCTAATGGTTTCACTACTGTGAATGTATCTGCTAGGAGCCTTTATGTGAAAATTTCTTTGTGGATACACGTGCTCATTGTTCTTGGATGTTTACCTAGGGGCAGAAATTTTGTGTCATACCATGTCATCAAAATATTTTAAGTGGTTAAAAAAACTAAAAATTCTGGGGGTGCCTGGGTGGCTTATGTCATGACCCCAGGGTCCTGGGATGGAGCCCTGCACTAGGCTCCCTGCTCAGTAGGGAGTCTGCTTCTCCCTCTCCCTCTGTCCCTGCTTGTGTTCTCTTTCTCCCTCCCTCTTTGAAATAACTCTTTCAAAAACTAATATACATATTTATATTTATATATTTTATATATTTATTATATTTTATACACACACATATTCTAGTTCACAGAGAAAGTCTGAAGTTTCTGTCATGAAATATACCTGTAATCTAGATATAATGAGGATCTGAGAAGTTGAGTGGAAAAGAAATATATTGTTGAAGAACATGGGTTTTGGGTTCAGTAGACTCGAATACGGATCCTGGCCCTGCTACTTGACAGCTGTGTGCCCTTGGGCAAGTTACCCGATGTCTTTGTGCCTCCATTTCATTAGCTATAAAACACAAAATAGTAGTAATAAGCTGATAGAATAGTGAGAAGTGAATGTGATAATGTAGGCAAAGCATCTTGCAGAGAAACCAGCATATATTGCTATTATTATTGCCTTATAAATATTGCAAATATTCCTTCATGGGAAGATTATCTAATGAGAGATCGTAGCTTAGAAATGCAGAATGCTAGGGGCGCCTGGGTGGCTCAGTGGGTTAAGCCTCTGTCTTCAGCTCAGGTCATGATCTCGGGGTTCTGGGATCAAGCCCTGAGTCGGGCTCTCTGCTTGGCAGGGAGCCTGCTTCTCCCTCTCTCTCTGCCATCCCCTCTGGCTACTTGTGATCTCTCTCTCTCTGGCAAATAAATAAATAAAATCTTAAAAAAAAAAGAAAAAGAAATGTTGAACGCTAAATGGAATGGGAAGTTGGGAGAGTATAGGGAACAGGGTTATTCAATGCTGTGGGGCTGTAGAAGCTTCTGGCTGCAGAAACCAGAAGAAACGATCACTTCATCCACCTCACAGGTGAAATGATGGCAACGAGTTGTTTAGGGCAGTGAGTCTGCTAGAAGAAAGTAAAAGCAGTAAGAGTTGGGTATAATTGTGCAGGACCACACCAGAAGGACTGGTGTTTAGAACAAAGGAGGAGGTTGAGTACTTTTCAGGCTAGAGTTAAGGACTTGGGATGCTCAATCATTTTCAGATCCCAACCTCCTGTGTGAATCTTACAAAGGTCCAGAATACTTTCCCTAGAAATCTACATGTGTGTATCTGCATACAAAATTTTGCCTGCAGTGTCAGAGCATTTGATCCCCTACAGCTCAGCCGTGGACACTATTAGGTATCAAGAAACCGTGGTCAAAAGGATATCCCTGTATCAGGAGACAGGGTAGCGGTGGGTAGGTGGGGCGGTGGTGTTAACAACTTGAAACTGAAGAGAGGGTCTGGAGCAGAAATTGTTCCATATAAAAGTAGGGGGAGAAAGGTAGAGGTGAACTAGATAGGCAAGACAATGAAGAACTGAAACATTAGGTTATCAGAGGAGCTAGCCTTCGTGTGGCCTTCCTGAGGTGTGATCCAGAGAGTGTAGAGGACACGGAAGCATGCTGTGTATGTGCTGAGCCCAGGTCACTGAGTCCCATGAAGCTATCTCCCCGGCCTTTACCAGCTTGGGGACTTGCTAACATGGATTAGAATACTAAAAGGTCCAGAAAGACCTTTATAGTGCCTCAAGTGCAACACTGTCATTTGACACATCAGGGAGGAAAGAGGTCAGGTTTGGAAAGAGGTTGCCTCAAAGCATATGGCTGATTGGTTGCCAAGAGAAATTAGAGTCTTGGTGTTATGTGTTCTGATTCCTGTGTTGTCCAATATACTGCATTGCCTTTTGTCCTTCCTGTGTTTCAAAATAGCCAGGACAATTAGAAAATATTTTAGAGAATCCCTGATCTTGGAGCTTCAAGCCTTTGGAGGGTTTACACCAGAGAGAAACTGATTAGGCGTACAGTTTAGCGAGATGATTGAAGGTTGATGGTTTAAATGCCTGTTTTTCCCTGTGTCCCTTGATTGTGATTTTAGGGTCAGAGAGTAGGATTAATATTCTCTCCTGATGTAACATATATGGACAGCTTAGAGTCTGAAGCATATTTTTTTTTAAGATTTTTTTTATTTATTTGTCAGAGAGAGCGAGCACAGGCAGACAGAGAGGCAGGCAGAGGCAGAGAGAGAAGCAGGCTCCCTGCCGAGCAAGGAGCCCGATGCGGGACTCCATCCCAGGACGCTGGGATCATGACCTGAGCCGAAGGTAGCTGCTTAACCAACTGAGCCACCCAGGCGTCCCTGAAGCATATTTTTTGATATCATAGCATGTCTAAATGTGTAAGAGGAAGTCATGTTGACATTGATAAAGGAAGCAAGTAGCTTGGTAAGCACAAATCTCCTAGATAGGGATCTCTAGGCTTCCGTATATTTTTAAGAGCAACTCAAAGGGAAGGATTCAGGTCATTAGCGTAACTTACCTTGCAGGTTTGGCATTGGTGTGGGGGAGGGGATGGATGAGAGGATGACTTTTGCTTTCTGAAAAAAGTATCAAATTGAAATATTATATAAATCTAAGGATGCTCTGTCAGTTACGCGTGGAAGGGGATTTCTTCCTAATAATTAGTAAAAAGGCGAGCAGATTGGAAATTTGATAACTATTCCTAAACCCATAAGAGAAGGAAGAGGAGAATACAGGGTAAACCAGTGTTTCCATGATCGGAGAACTAGGTAAACACTGAGTTGTGGCTTATCGGAGCAGAGACCAACAAGCAGAAACTGCCTTTAGAACCAGCATCAGGGTGGTTAAACCTGGACTGTAATTGTCAAATTTCTAGAAGATCAGTGCAGAAAACTCTGAAATCAAAATACTCCAAGGTGGACCTAGTTACAGGGTGTCCCCTCGGTAGTGCGAAATTTCCTTTTCGAATCGCCACCAGATTGCCATAGTAAATGTTGCAGGAAAATCCCCTAATGCTTCTGGGAGATGCAGGAGGAAAGAAACCATTTTAAAGATTTATTTATTTGAGAGAGAGTGAGTGGGTGAGATAGAGTGAGTGGGTGAGAGTGAGCTGGGGGAGGGAAAGAAGGGGAAGGCGAGTGAGAATCTTTGAGCAGACTCCTCACTCAGTACAGAGCCTGGAATCAGGGCTCTATCTTAGGACCCTAAGATCATGACCTAAGCCCAAAGCAAGAGTCTGCTGTTTAACTGACTGAGCCAGCCAGGTGCCCCAAAAGGAACTATTTTATTTTATTTTGTCTATTTATTTGTTTATTAAATATTTTATATATTTATTTGAGAAAGAATATGAACATGAATATGGGCAGAGGGAAGGGAATAGGGACAAGCAGACTCCCCATGAAGTGGGCAGCCTGTCCTGAGGCAAGGCCTGATCCCACGACCCTGGGATCATGACTTGAGCCGAAGGCAGATGCTTAACCCACTGAGCCATCCAGGTGCGCCCCCCCTCCCATAGGAACCATTTTAAAATGCACTGGGACGCTCTGATCCTAACAAGGCCTGCCATCATGGGAGACTAGTTAACCAGAGCCTAACCTACTAGAATATTATCAGATGTTACATAAACAGGGGAAGACAAATACTCAGCTGTATCCCATTTTAGCCATCCTGTTCCACGTAAGAAGGGGCAGAAATACTAAGAAATACTTGTGAAATTTACAGTCCAGGGGCACAGGCTCATTAGGAGACTAAGACCTAATCATAGGACTGCAGAACATTCCCTTACCCCACACCTCCGTACCGCAGTACTAATGGCCTGTTTACCATAGTTCCTTTATCCTGTCCCACTATCATGAAAAAAATCACGAGGCATTCCAAAATATAAAGTACAGAATTTGATGGGGCACCTGGGATGTTCAGTCCCTTAAGCATCTAACTCTTGATTTCAGCTCAGCTCTTGATCTCAGGATAGTGAGTTTAAGCTCTGCATTGGGCTCTGTGCCCATGGAGCCCACTTAGAAAAAACAAAAAACAAAAAACAAAACAAAAAAGACGACGACGATGACATGGCAGTTGTGTTGGAATTACCAGACTGGGAATTTAGAACAGCTATAAAGAATATGCTCTGTGCCCTATTGGATCAAGTAGATTCCATGGAATGGGCAATGTAAGCATAGAGATGGAAATCCTAAGAAAGAATAAAAAAGATAGGCTAATTTGCGATGACATGGATGGAACTAGAGGGTATTATGCTTTGCAAAATAAGTCAACTGGAGAAAGACAACTATCATAAGATCTCCCTGATATGAGGAAGCAGAGATGCAACGGGGGTGGGGTGTGGGGGGTAGGAAATGAATAAATGAAACAAGATGGGATCAGGAGGGAGACAAACCATAAGAGACTCTTAATCACACAAAACAAACTGAGGGTTGCTGGGGGGAGGGGGGTAGGGAGAGGGTGGTTGGGTTATGGACATTGGGGAGGGTATGTGCTATGGTGAGTGCTGTGAAGTATGTAAACCTGGCGATTCACAGACCTGTACCCCTGGGGCTAATAATACATCATATGGTTGTAAAAAATTAAAAAAATTAAAAAAAAATAAATATAAAAATATGATGAGAACTTAAAAAAAAAGATAGGCTAAAGATCAAAAACACCATAGCAAACACGAAGAATGCCTTTGGTGAGTTTATGAGTATACTGGGCAGAGCTGAGGAAAGACTGTCTCAGCAGTAGAGGATATGTCAATAGAATCCCCCTGCCCCCAGCTCAAATGCCTGAAATCCAGACCGCAGATAACATTACGTGATGCTGAGAGTATGGAGTGAGAGGAACTCCTGCGTTCCTGGTACGGATATGACGTGGCATAGCCACTTGAGAAGAGTGAGCGGTTTCTTACAAAAGTAGACGTACTGGTAGCCCTGCATCATCCAGTGGTCATGCCCCTTTGTATTTAACCAAAAGGGTTGACAGCATTGCTACACAAAAACCCACACAGAGACATTTATAGCACATTCATTCATAATGGCCGATACCTGGAAGCAACCAAGATGTCCTTCAGTAGGCGAATGGAAAAACCAAACAACTGAGTATCATTTAGCCCTAAAACAAAGTAAGCTATTAAGCCACGGAGTGATTCGGAGGGAAGATATATGCATATTATTAAGTGAAAGAACCCTTCTGAGAAGGCTGCTTAGCATATGATTCCTAAATATGACAGTTTGGTAAAGGCACAACTATGGAGAAAATAAAAAGAAGGAATGGGGGTTAGGGTTTGGGGGTCAAGGAATAGGTGGAACACGAGGTTTTTCCAGGAATGAAAATACTCTGTATGATATAATAATGAGTACATGCCATTGTCCATTTGTCTAAACCCATTTTGGTAACACCAAAAACACCAAAAATGAACCCTTCGGTAACATATAAACTTGTGCTTGTGTGTCAGTGTGGGTTCATCCTTGGTAACACATGCCCCATACTGGTCAGCAATAGTCATAATGGGGAGGCACTTCCAGTATGTAGGCGATAGGTACATCCTGGAAATCCCTGGAACTTTCTCTCAACTTTATTGTAGACTTACAAGTGCTCTCACCAATTATCTTTGTAAAATGGTGCCACATTAAATGTTTGTTGCTTTGAACCTAAAAAAGGTGTAAGTGGTGTTTTCACAGGATTCTGTTCTTTGACTTCATCTAACAAATCCACTTAATCTATTGAGCACATTCTCCTGGTGCCCCAGGACCTAGAAGAAGACCTGACATACGGTTCCATGCCTTTAAGTTTGCCCTCTAGATGAGGAGCTCGGATGTGTGCAGAAAATGACCACATTAGGGAATGCTGTGTTTCGTGAGACAGAGACCTATGTACCATTAGAATTCAGGGGATGGGGAGATTCACGGGTGTCGGGCTGATGGGGAAAGCATTGTAGAGCACTTAGCTTTCTGAAAACTGAACTTTGAATCCTGAAAAGGGTTAATTTTTTACTTCAAAAATACATTCAGAAATGAGTAGCATAGTCTGCCTGTACACATATGTAATGTTATGTGTATATATATTTTTTATAGATTTACTCATACATAATGTTTCATAACTTCATTTAAAGAATATCACCAATATATTTTAATGTGAATAAATACATATAAAACTTTTGAACAGCTCTATGGAATTCTATCGTATCGGCTGTATGTTCATTTATTGAACTATTCCTTCATTGGTGGATATTTTTGATTTTGAGGGGAGTTTATTACCGTTACAGCCAGTTCTCCTTGAAAAGCGTGTGCTTTTATTTTTGTATGTCTGTGTGAGTTTTTTTGTAGGAAAGAATTCTTTGGAATGTAATTTCCAGGTACAAAAGTATGTGCAGTTTTACTTTTGTTTGGTAGTGTTAAATTTATCAGCAAATATGGGGCGCCTGGGTGGCTCAGTGGGTTAAGCCTCTGCCTTCGACTCAGGTCATGATCTCAGGGTCCTGGGGTCGAGCCCTGCATTGGGCTCTCTGCTCAGCAGGGAGTGTGCTTCCCCCCAACTCCGCCCTCTGCCTGCCTCTCTGCCTACTTGTCATCTCTCTCTCTGTGTCAAATAAATAAATAAGATCTTTTAAAAAAAATCTGCAAATAGCTTATAACCATTTCTGTTACCACCAATCATTTATGGAAGTTACTTTTATGTACACCCTTCCCAGCACATGGTACTCAAAGTTTTATTTTTTGTCAGTCTTATATCGAAAATATAGTATCTTATTGTCTTAATTTGTATTTATCTAGGAAATAGTATCTTATATGTTGGTTGGCCATTTTATTTGTTTTTCGGTGAACTTTCCCTTCTGCTTACTATTTTTTTTTAAAGTTTTCTTTCTTTTTTTTTTTTTTTAAGATTTTATTTATTTAGTTGACAGAGATCACAAGTAGGCAGAGAGGCAGGCAGAGAGAGAAAGGGGGAAGCAGGCTCCCCGCTGAGCAGAGAGCCCGATGCGGGGCTCGATCGCAGGACCCTGGGATCATGACCTGAGCTGAAGGCAGACAGTTAACTGAACTGCCCAGGCGCCCCTTCCAGAAGTATTAATAGCATTACTAAGGCATGGATGACTGGAGCACTGTAGGTATGTTTAAGGAGACTTCTGTGTATTAATAGCTGAATATCACAACTTTAAACCAAAAGGAGGAATAATAGGAGATCCTGCTTCCAGGACAAAGCAAGGCCAGGTGATAGAGGGCTCTGTCAGCTCTGCCAAGAAGCTTGGAGGTTCAAACTTTGGAAGGGTTTCAAACAGAGGAACTGATTAGGTTCTCACTTGAGCGAGGTAATCCTCCTTGAAGGCTGATGAGACTAAGGTCAGTGAGAAGCATTGTAAGGCAATGGTGTGACATGATGAAGGCCTGACTTTGGGCAGGAGAAGAGACTAGAGTCCATTTGGAAAAGATTCAGAAAAATCTAAACTATATGTAATTTATAGAAGATGTGAATTTCGACTAATTGTCTTTTCCTGAGGCAGGTTTTAATAGGTTTGCTAATGCAATTTCCACTGGGATTCCTAATGGAATGGATGTGCAGAACTGGCGGGATAGGAGTGAAGAGCCTTTGGTTGTTAATCTCGAGCTTAATTTAGCGATTCTCAACTTGTTTGCTGCCTCCGCCCAGTGAAATTGACATCCATCAGGAGCATCACTTATTACCCTGTAGGGATTTTTAGTCTTGGAGAAGTGGGGTTGTTATGAGGGAAGTTCCAGAATCTCCCAGGGAGCTCGTGCAGTTTGAAAAAGCCCCTGGGAATTTTATGTACCCGGTCCTCCATGATTCCTCTAGACACACATACGTTTGAGAAATACCGGCATTTTTTCCAGCATCGGTGGGAGGACCCACACACATAGTTGGCAGATGAATTCACATTCACAGAGAGTGCATGTGGGCTTTTTTACTAAATTGGCCCCTAGTTCCAGATTAATAGGAAGCAGCCTCATTATATTCTAGCTGTCTTTTCTGTGATGCTGTGACTTTTAATGCATTTCTGATAAATATAAATCAACTCACTGGGAGAAAGATACCCTATGGGGAGCACGTTAAGGGGAAAAGCATGGGATAAATTCCCAATCTAGATAGAAGGGAATATGAGATGACTAGTTACTTTCGCACAGTGCTGGTTTTTGAGCTGAATGCTGTTGTCAAGCTTCCAGAAGGTGATGAGTGAGAGAGAGAACAGGCGCAGTACACAGAAGTGACTTGAGGGTGCCTCAAATTTGGCCTTCTATAGAACCTGTGTGAGCTCAGAGAAGGACCTGGTCTTAAAGTCACTTCTGGGCAGGTTCAGAGTTGACTCAGCAAAATGGGGATTTTCTTTCAGGTCCTTCTGCCTCCTCCTTCTGTCATTGGTTTCATAACTCACCCGCCTAGATCTTTCGATTTCATCTCTTGCCCCACACAGCCTCTGTCCTTCAGTCGTGAGGGGCTCTCAGCAGAAATGTGTGCACACTGCCTGCTGTTGGAATTACTGGCTGAACTTGAGGTTGTGTCTGCCCTGTGGATTCATACATAACAGATACTAGGGGGAGTATTTGAGTTTTAATACCGCCTTCGGGTTGGAGATGAAGGTCACTTGGCACAAGAGCCCTGGTCTCCATCCTCACGGGGGTTGCGGTGTACCAGGGGAATTGGACAATGAACAAGCGATTATACTCACGATGATTCTTCCAGAAGGGGTAGCGTGCATAGTGACTCTTGAGGGACAGTATGTTTAGGTAGGAGCAAAAAGGACAGATGGTTTGGGGTTTTTTTTTGTTGCAGACTTTTTTCCCCCTCTGATATCGCTTCTAACATTCTCAGGGTATTTATTTATGATTGTTCTCTATCAGGCTGAGTCTCTTAAGAGACTGTGTCCCCAGCGCTGCAGGGGAGACTGGCTTTCTGTTCCCTGCTTGGGTTTTCTCATTGAACTCCTCCATTGCCTAGTGTTGGAGACCCCACCGACTCGGGGAAGTAAAACAATATGCATAAAATAGGTGCCCTATTCACTAAGAGCAAGTTATGTATATATTTTTAATTTTTTTTTTTAAGATTCCATCCATTTATTTGACAGACAGAGATCACAAGTAGGCGGAGAGGCAGGCAGAGAGAGGGGAGGAAGCAGGCTCTCCTCGGAGCAGAGAGACCGATTCGGGGCTCAGTCCCAGGACCCTGGGATCAGGACCTGAGCTGAAGGCAGAGGCCTTAACCCACTGAGCCACCCAGGCACCCCACGAGCAAGTTATATTTTTAATGTAGTAATTCATCACAGATTCTTTTTAAGGATTAGCCATTAAGGGAGAAACTCACATCAAAGACAAAAGAACATAGTCGTATCTCAAACAGACTACAGTTCTGCAGGATCAGTCTTTCTGTAGGAAGAGGTTGCTGCCCCTGTATCTGTCACTTTTGGGGGGTACTGGCCATTTTAATTCACAGGTGACATAGAGGCTTGGCACATGACCTTTCCTGCGTCTTGTAGTGAAGGGTCTGTAATGTACCTTCATCTTTGCTCTCTTCAGGAAGTGTGCTCGAGAAACTCACATTCACCAGGATCTGACTGGGCAGAAACTCCAGCAGCTCAGGAGGTTATGTACCTGAAATTGGGTTCATTTTGAGTTCTGTTTTCCAGTAATCTTGGGAAAAGGCGTCAGGCCAACTTTTTAAATGTTAACTTCTTTTCTTTGATTATCAATTCTGGCCTCAGAGTTTTGTTTTGGTTTTGGTATTCATAAACTGCCACAAGGTCACCATCCTTCCTGGCAATGTGCAAATCAAGTAATCTCGTTAATTTCCTTGATTCATTACTGTTCTCATGTTGACGTTTGTTTCATCAGTGCTTACATTCAGTGTTGCTTTGCACATCTGACACTATCCTTTCCCACTTCAGAGATCTTCTAGCACGATATTTAGCTTAAAGTGTGTTTTTGTGGCTGAATCTCTTACTGGTAATTCACGGGTGTTTGAACATGGATAGCAGGAGAGTCTCACGGTTTGGGCGGCCCTGTGTCTTGCTTCCTGTTTTTGCTGCTGTTCTGCAGACTGGACTGGGACAGTTGGAAATTGGAAGTGGTGATGCCAGTCACTGCAGCTACCAACTGGCTCTTTTAGGGAGAACAGAAGAAATTATCTTGCTCCATCGTAACCTAGTGAGACCAGGCTTCCTCTGCACGGGAGTACGATCCCAACGATCAGAGTGGCAACCCGAAATAGGGATGTGATTCTGGATGTTAGTGATTGCCAGAAGGCTAATGTGAGCCAAGACTTGGAAACCAGGAAGCTGTGGCAAGGAGGGCTCTTGCTAGATTTATTTGTGGTCAGGACTAAACTCAAAGTCTGGAATCCAGGCATACGGGCAGCGGCTAGGGAAGAAATGGTATCTCTGATGTAATGGCAGTTAGAAGTCCAGAATTCCCTCCACTTTTTCAGACCATGGACCATGTATAGAGGCACAGGGAGAAATCCTACCCTGAGTCAGGGATTGCTTCACTTTGGCATTTCGGAGTGAGGGTATGGGGGTGTCGTCCTTTATCCATGGGTATGAATAAGGAAAGATCTTAAAATGAAACTTACCTAACTAGGAGAGCTGAGACCCATAAAGAATCCTAAGTCCCGGGAAAATGGGTTAAATGATGATCCTGATAAGGCCAGTAATAGTAGCTGCGTATGTTTATTAGGCCTGTAAGAAATACTGATCTTCTTCATCTCATTTCCTCCTTATAACAACTTGTGTGTAGGTACTAGTCATAACACTTATCTTTACAAATGGGAAAACTCAGGCTCAGGAACCTTATTGATTTTTCCCAAGATCATTAAACTAATGAACTGCAAAGACAAGTCGCATATCCCGCCTCTCTCTTTGGTTATAACTATACAGGCTGACGTTTCCCCCAGAGCAAGCAGGGACGATCCTCATGAAGAAAGGAGTAGGGTAAATACGATAAAGTGGCTGATTAACCCATATATTTTTTAAAGATTTTATTTATTTATTTGGGAGGGAGAGAGAGTGAGAGGAAGAGGAGCAAAATGGAAGGGCAGAGGAAGAGGGGGAAGCAGACTCCTCACCGAGCAGGGAGCCCGACATGGGGCTGAATCCCGGGACCCTGGGATTATGACCCAAGCCGAAGGCAGATGCTTAACTGACTGAGCCACGCAGGTGCCCCTTAACTCATACTTCCATCTCTCCTTTCTGCTCTGTTCCTTTGATGCCTGCCTGAGAAGAAGTCTTTCAGTTGGTTCTGCTGATCAGAACAGGTACCTCCTGGGGGGACTGCTTCCAGCCTTGTCCTACCCTGTGCTGGATGAGATTGTCTTTGTCACATGTTCCCTTTCAAATGAAAAGGGTTCAGAACAGTAATATTTAACTCCCGTAGGTTATACCTAACTGTGTGGTGTGATTGCTTGATGTAATTCATTCTTCTGTCATCGCACCATTATTTTTTGACTCTTTGTCCTTGGCTGATTACAGGCCTGATTAAAAACAATACCGCAGGGAGGTTACCTCCTAAGGCCCATTTCTTCCCTGTTCTAGACAGAATCTCTGTTACCTGCATTTCAAAGAAGACTCCCTTGTCCAGTTGTTGGTGTTTAGGTAGCCTATGTCCAGTTTTGATACCATTGGCATTTTATGGTAAGAGACTTGCTCACCCAGTCCTGACCAGTTTGGACTAATGGTGTCTCCAGATCTAGTCCAGTGTCACCGATCTTTCAGGATCATTAATTTCTTAACCTTTATCTTCTGTCCTACTTGGAGGGAGCCTTATAGCTCTGCCTCCAACCTTCCGTGGAACATACCCTAGTTCCTCATTTTCTCAGACTGTGAAGAGGGGATCATCATTCTTGTGCCTTCCTCACCCCCCACGGATAGCAGGGGGATGGATGTGTTTTGCTCCTGGAGTCCTTTGGACCCTTGGGGAAAATGACACTCTTATTAATTCAAGGCAGTAGCATTGAGAAAAGATGACTGTCAGGAACGCATATAAATCATTTAGAGTTTGATCATCTCAGTGTATGTTTATCTAGGGTTGTTTTTTTTTTTTTTAATAGTGTTTGGAGAGATTTCAGAGGCTGCAGTGGATCTCTCCAGAGCCATTAAGGGGCTTTTCAGGCCTATGCTGATATTAATTTTAGTAAAATATGGGACCACCTTGTGAGTGGGATCATTAAAATAATTGATTATTGCAGTGTATTGCTTAAGAAAAGCAATCCCTAAAGAGACACCGACTACCTCTCAGGATTTAAAAAGAAAAAAAAAAAGAAACAATAACATGAGATTGGTGATTGCAAGGCACAGGTGACTTTAGGGAGAAGTCGCTAGGGCAAATAGTGTTTTAAGTCTGACTGGAGGAGCAGAGCATGCCTGTTTCCTTTCTTTTATTCACGGTAGACACAGGGCTCTTGGAGGCTGCAGGTGTGGTCTGCGGGGACCACCGTGGGCAATCTGTGTACCCCCAAAAGTAGGAGCCAAGTCTCTGAAGCTGCATCTCCGGAGATCTTGGGCCAAATCTTATGGGAGCTCGCCAGCGGGAAAATTCCTTAGCCTGACCACAGGACACAAAAGTCCAGTGTTCCTTTTTTTTTTAAAGACATTTAAAAATTTATTTATTTGATAGAGGGAGAGCACAAGCGGGAGTGTGGGAGAGGGAGAAGCAGGCTCTTTGCTGAGTAAGGAGCCCAGTGTGGGACTTGATCCCAGGACTCTGGGATCATGACCTGAGATGAAGGCAGCTGCTAAACTGACTGAGCCACCCAGGTGTCCCACGTCTTCTGTTGTTGTTTTTTTTTTAAGGTTTTATTTATTTATTTGACAGAGATCACAAGTAGGCAGAGAGGCAGGCAGAGAGAGGAGGAAGCAGGTTCCCTGCTGAGCAGAGAGCCCGATGTGGGGCTTGATCCCAGAACCCTGGGATCACCTCCCGAGCTGAAGGCAGAGGTTTTAACTCACTGAGCCACCCAGGTGCCCCCCAAGTCTTCCACTTTATTTAAAAAAATCAGGGTGCCTGGGTGGCTCATTTGGTTAAGCCACTGCTTTCTGCTCAGGTCATGATCCCGGAGTGCTGGGATCAAGTTCCGCATTGGGATCCCAGCTTTTTGGGGAGTCTTCTTCTCACTCTGACCTTCTCCCCTCTCATGCTCTCTCTCATTCTGTCTCTCTCTCTCTCAAATAAATAAACTCTTAAAAAAAAACCCAAACAACAAAAACCAGTAAAGAGGTACTGACTGGTCACATAACTGAACACAACTGACATCAGAGGGTGAAGGGGAGCCTAAAAGGACTTCCTATTCTCCGGCAGCTCTCTGCCATCCCTTCGGACGAGGCAGGTCAACAGAACTATTCACAGGTGAGACATTCTGCATAGATAGTGAGGCTCTTTCTGGTCTCCTTTGGGGAGTGAGAGATATTTCCTTGTCCTGGTTCTCTGGCTGCACTAGGAATTAATTTTTCATGAGGCAGGTTGACAAGAACAAACCAAATTTACTTTCCTACCTACAGGGAATCCACACAGACCTCAAATTCCAAAGGCAGGCAAAATGAGGTGTATCTGTCATTCTGAACTAAGAAGAAGGGGGTAGGTGTCTGGGACTTCAGAAGAAAGGAGTGGACAAGAAGAAGAACAGGCAATTGGTAATAACACTTTTCCCCTGCCATATAGATGGGTCACTCACATAAAATTCATCTCTGCTAATAGCTCTTATTCCAGAAAGACCCTCCAATTGGGACTGTTCTTTGAGGTTCAGGGAGGGGAAATGTTTCTCTTGAGCCTGCAGGGTCTCATTTGCCTTCAGCTCAAAGTAATCCTCATGCCAGCATGGGACACTGGGGAAGGGGGGAGAATTGTCCCAAACCCCTTCCTGGTTGTCTGTGCTGATCGCGCTCTTCTTGGAGCTGGTCTTCTATGTATATTCTTTTGAGGCAGTTGCGGGGGAGGTCCACGTTTCTTTCTGGGTCTTCTGGTCTTGTTTGTTTTCAGGTCAGAGTAATCTGTGCCACTGTAGCCTGCCTTTCGGTGGCCTATCCCTTGGCCTTGACACCTCAATGATAATACTTCATAAGGAGATCAGTTTTCCTGCTGTCTTAGAGTGTGTGTTTTGGGAGGGGTGGTGGGAATAGAAGAGGTTGGGGAACAGTGAGGAGGTGACCTTGTGTGGCTCTGCTCCCTTTACTGGGTCAGCATGAGTAGCACACTTGACTCTGTCCCACGCTCACCCTTAAGTGGAGTATCAGGCAAAGCTCTCAGAATCCAGCAAAATATCTGCCAGTCACTTTTCCTCTCTTGACTTCCTCTTGAACTTTTCGTGCCTTCCACAATTCACGTTCACTTTGCAGATTTAAATTTCTTGTTCTTCTCATTTGGAGGTTTTTATTGAAATCAATGTCCCTTCAAAATGATGAATGGAAGAGATGGATTTTCACTATACAAGTAAATAGCCAATCACTGATACATTAGACAACATCCCATCATCCACTCAGGAACCTCTGAAAGGGAAGATTACTTCTGTTGCACATGATGGCTGACTTGATTAAAATATTTAATGTTCTTTTATTCAAATACAGTGCCGTCATCAAATGTTATCATGAATATTTACATACTCATCAAGATAAAGAGGGCCTTTTCAGATTTTCCTGTTGGGTTTTGTTTGAGTCCTTCCTTTGACAACTTTAACAGAGCTGTGAAGTGTTGTGTTCTTTCCAGCATATTCACAGAGCTGTGATAGCAGACACACAGATAAAATCTTGTGCAGAATGTAAAGCACAGATACTATGGATCCTATAGCATTTGTCAATCCAGCCTAGTGGAGAAGGTGAAATAATTTTCCCTCTACCCTTCTAGATACGTTGCTGAGATCCCCCTGTAATAACAAGACAGATTAATCAGAAAAAGTTTAATAACATGAATATGTCTTGTATATATGGGACCTACTCAGGAAAATGAGTAACCCCTGAAATGGCCCGAGTGATCACCCTACATACTTTTGCCAGCTAGAGACAAAAAGAAGCCCTTGGAGGCGGTGCAGAGGCCAGTTATTGGAGATTTTATGGAAAACCACATTAAAGGAGGGTATGATGGTTACACACTTAAGTCTGTGCCTTCTCCATTGATTAGGGTTTCTAGTCGCGCAACCATACTCCAGGTTATTAGGGATCCAGGGATTAGGACATGGGGGATATCCTTCTGTCAACCCCACTTCTTTCCACCACCCCCCACCCCATTCCCCCCGCCATTACCAAAAATTTCATTGTTGAGAATGCCAGTGGGTATTTTTAATATTTGTTTGGCTGTACTTTGTTTCTCCATGTGACTTGGTGAGCAACTGGTCTTTCTTCAATCCCCTAATTTATCTCTTTTTATATCTTTCTGGTGTTCATCTACTTTCTCGTTTAAACCTTGATGTTCTTCAGAATTCAGTCTTCAACCCAATTCTCTTCTTTAACCTGTACAAACTCTCTTTTGGTCATTTCATTCATTTTCATGACTGAAACTGAAGTTATATATGCTTATTATCACGTTTCCTAGCCCTCTCTTGAGTCCAGACCTGTATGTCTGACTCTTACAGTTGTATCTTTTAGAAATTTTATATCTTGAGGCCTTATTTTTTCAGCACTCTTGAGATATAATTGACAAATGGGAATGTATATATTTAAGGTATACAACTTGATGCTTTGATAGATGTATGACTTATGAAACGATCAGCACACTCATGCTTAATAGCCTATCCGTCATCTCATTTTCTTATCATTTATTTTAAGAACTACCTTCTTTGCAAATTTCAAGTATGTTACAGTATTAACAATAGTCACCATGCTGTATATTAGATCTCCAGGACTCATTCATCTTGCATAAATGAAACTTTGTATACATTGATCAAGATTTCATTTCCCCCTCCCTCCTGCCCCTGGCAGCTAGCATTCCATTGTTTGCTTCTATGAGCTTGACTATTTTAGATTCCACATCAGTGACAAGTGCAGTATTTGTTTTTATGTGTCTGGTTTATTTCACTTAGCACAACAGCAATCAAGACAGTGTGATCCTGGCATAAAAAGGGATATAAATCAATGAAATAGAATAGAGAACCCAGAAGTAAATCCACACATTTACAGTTAACTGAGCTCATAAGGGTGCCAGGAATGCACAATAGGGAAGGGATAGTGTCTTCAATAAATGGTGATGGGAAAATTGGACAGGCACATGCAGAAGAATGAAACTGGACACTTATCTCACATCGAATAAAAAAATCAACTCAAAATGAAGTAAAGACTTAAATGTAACACCCGAAATTATAAAACTAGTAGAAGAAAATAGGTAGAAACCTTCTTTGCCTTGGTCTTGGCAATAATATGTTTTTGTTATGACACCAAAATTATATGTTGCAAAGGCAAAATTGGACAAATGGGATTGCATTAAACCAAGGGGCTTCTGCATAGCAAAGGAACCATTGAAGGAGTGAATAGGCAGCCGGTGAAATGGGGGAAAATATTTGGAAACCATATATCTGGTAAGAGAGGCCAATCCATATATTTAAAGGACTGAGACAACTCAATAGAAAATAAAAATTAAGGAAAACAACCCAATCTGGGTGCCTGGCTGTCTCAGTGGGTGGAGTGTGCAACTCTCAATCTTGGGATTTGAGTTTGAGCCCCCTGTTAGGTGCAGAGATTACTTAAAAATAAAATCTTTATAAAAATAAAAAGAAACCTGATTAACAAATGGCCAAAGGAAGTGAATGGACAGTTCTCAAACAAATATACAAACATACAAATGACCAACAGGTACATGAAAAGATACTTCATATTGTTGATCGTTGAGGAAATGCAAATCAAAACCACAAGGAGCTAGCACCTTCCAACTGTTAGAATAGCTATTAGCAAAAAAAGTGTTGGTGAGAATGAGGGGAAAAGGAACTTGGGTGCACTATTGTTGGGAATGTTAACTGGTATAGCAGTTATGGAAAACAGAATGGGACCCTCTAAAAAAATCAGAAGTATATTTAAAAAAAAAAAATTTTTTTTTTTAAGATTTTATTTATTTATTAGTTAGAGAGAGAAAGCGCGAGAGCACAGGCAGACCGAGAGGCAGGCAGAGGCAGAGGGAGGAGCAGGCTCCCTGCCGAGCAAGGAGCCCGATGTGGGACTCGATCCCAGGACGCTGGGATCATGACCTGAGCCGAAGGCAGCCGCTTAACCAACTGAGCCACCCAGGCGTCCCAAATCAGAAGTAAATTTACCCTATGATCTGGCAATATCACTTTTGCATGTATATCCAAACGAAATGAAAACAGAATCAGTAAATAACATTTGGACTCACATGTTAATTGCAGTAGTATCCTTAAGATCCTAGATGGGAAACAACCTAAAGGTCCTTTGGTGGACAAAATGGAATATTATTCAGTCTTTAAAAAGAAGGCAGTTCGGACAATTGTGATAAATGAGGATGACTCTGCAGTCATTTTTTAATGGAGTTCTCACAGGGACCTCAAATTCAGGATGCTTAATAGGGAACTCATCAGCTGCCTCCCATATCACTCCAAATCAGCTACTTCTGATTTCTTAATTAGTCAGTGTTAACTCATTGGCTCAGTCATAAAGTTTCACAACCTTCTTGGCAACATTCTCTCCCAGGCCAACACCAACCACTTCTAATCAGCGACTGCATAGTCCTTTCACCCTGGGCTCTTTTCTTTTCCATTTCTACTGCTGATGTCTGTTGGCATTATCTCAGTTCTTGATCTCAACAATTCTCATGATTACTACAAAGACCTTCTTGTTGCCTCTCTGTCCTCCCAATCTTTTCTCTATACCAAAGCCAGAAGCATCTGTTTAAAACTTATTTTCTGGTTAAGCGGCTGCCTTCGGCTCAGGTCATGATCCCAGCGTCCTGGGATCGAGTCCCACATCGGGCTCCTTGCTCGGCAGGGAGCCTGCTTCTCCCTCTGCCTGCCTCTCTGTCTGCCTGTGCTCGCTCTCTCTGTCTCTCTAACTAATAAATAAATAAAATCTTAAAAAAAAAAAATTAAAACTTATTTTCTTAAAGTTTGTTCATTGCTTTTCTAGCACCTTCAGTATAAACTCTAAGCTCCTTAGTTGGAGATTATGTATATATATACCTTTATGATTTGTTCTCATTTTATTCCATTTTCAATCCACCCTATACCTTCCCTACCACTCACCCCCACACCCATCATTCCTTATGCCTTATGAATATATAATTTAGTATTCTTTCGCCTTTTCAGGCTTTCATGTTTTAGTGCATGTTGCTTTCCTTCTTGACAACACTCTTCCTTCTACCTCCCCCATTATTACCTATTTAAGAATAACAATGGTAAAAAGTCCTGGGAAGGGAAAATGGGATAAAGAGATTAAGACACTATTTAGCATACACGTATTTTAAGATTATTTTTAATCATTCAGTACCTTAATATATAATCCTCTTATTGAAAATTGTTTAAACATTTAAATCCTTGGAAATCAAGCTAAAGTTTTCCATAATTCTTCATTCCAACTATATGTATTATCCCACCACTTATTTTTATTTTCTTTTACACATTTTATTATTTGACAGACACGGTGAGAGAGGAAACACAGGTAGGGGGAATGGGAGTGGGAGAGCAGGCTTCCTGCTGAGCAGAGAACCGGATGCAGGGCTCAATCCCAGGACCCTGGGATCATGACCTTAGCTGAAGGCAGACATTCAACTGACTGAGCCACCCATAGACATTCTGTCTATGTCAGAACATTAAGATATACCTTCTTCTCTTTCATTAGTGCTGTTACATGGTATGGCATGCTATACATGTATGTTGACATTCTGGTATAGAAAGACATTGAGGTTGTCTCCTTATTTCTGGTTTTATGAACATCACCACAGGAATGATTCTCATAAAATGCCATGTTGTGAGCATGTGCAAATGTTTCTCCATTGTAGTTGACAGTGGATAGTATTCCAATGACGTTGGCTGTTGTTTCCCATAATGGATATTACCCATTTACTTGTTTGTCTCTCTCGGTTGACAAGTTCCTCCAGAGGAGGAAATGTATCTTACAGTTTGTGTATATTGAGACTCAAACAGAGACTGGCAAGTACTACTTGTTTAAAAAAATATTTGTCCAACGAATGAGTCTGGATGCTTTTGTTAAACAAGGACTGCTTCCTCACTGTCTAAAAGGCTTCCTTACCTCTTTTTTTACTGTGGTCTTAATCCATCATGTTAGTCCTTACCCAGAGGCTCCCTGAGTCCTGAGCCTGGGGCCATTTTTCTCAAACTCTTGCTTGAGAGAGACTTATTAAAGCTATTTGAGCATGCTTTTGAAGGTACCACCGCTTGAGATAATCATTTCTTCCCTTTCTTTCTTTCTTTCTTTTAAAGTTTATTTATTTATTTATTTATTTGACAGAAGAGATCACAAGTAGGCAGAGAGAGAGGAGGAAGCAGGCTCCCTGCTGAGCAGAGAGCCCGATTCGGGGCTCGATCCCAGGTTCCTGGGACCACGACCTGAGCCGAAGGCAGAGGCTTTAAACCACTGAGCCACCCAGGTACCCCATCTTCCCCTTTCTTTATAGACCTATTTACCTCCATTTCTTGCACCCAGCCTCTTGGGATAGACACGAGCTTGAACAGCGTCACTCGGATCTCCTCCTTGCAGGTAAGGTAACAGAAGATCTAGATGACTGCTGATTTTCTATCATTAATGATTCTTTGTTCCTTGACTACAAAATGAAGATGATGTTTATCATTTATGTCCCCCTGCTATGCATATGGAAAGAAATACTTAAAATATCCTTGGAGACTTTCAGACGTTGGTGCTATAGATATTGTATGAGTCAACCATGGAACGGTGTGTGTGCACATGTGTCCCTTTAATCCATTACACTATGACCTGTTAGGTCAAAGACCATATCTTATTCTCTTGTTACTGTCTGTACTTTGTATTCACGTCCAGCTATATGTGCATTAATTAAATCAATACAGTGGATATCAATCTTACATAGGTATGACCAACGTTTGTTTATGCGTGATTGACTATGCTAAGTTCTGCAGTATCATTTGTTTCAGTCTGTGACAAAACGTTTTCAGTGAGTGCCTAGTCTGTGTTGGTCATTGTGCTTGATGCTGTTTTGAGACAGTGGTGAGCAAGAGAAGATTTATTATTGTGCGATTTCAGTCTAGTCTCAGAGCTGTGAGATTTGAAGGGGCTGTGAGAGTGAGACTCTTCCTCCTGCTCCACTAGCAGCCAAGGATTTTTTAAAAAAAATATTTTATTTATTTATTTGACAGACAGAGATCACAAGTAGGCAGAGAGAGAGAGAAGGGAAGCAGGCTCCCAGTCGAGCAGAGAATCTGATTCGGGGCTCTATCCCAGGACCCTGGGATCATGACCTGAGGGGAAGGCAGAGGCTTTAACCCACTGAGCCACCCAGGCTCCCCAGCCAAGGACTTTTCAATCACTTGGTGTCTAGGACAGACTTTGAGGCCAGGCCTTACATAACAATGCTACTTGATGTAAAAGCACTGGTGAATACTTCTCATGCAAAGATTTGCAAAGGGAAAGGAAATTCATTGCCTTATACCATTGGTCATGGTTGGTAGAGATAGAGAAAATGTTCCTCTAGAACCATTACTCTCCATTATTCCTTACAATGCCATACTGTTTATTTTTTTTCTTTTATTTTTTCTAATTGTTTATTTACTTATTTGACAGAGAGAGCAGGAGAGGGAACACGGAGAATGATGTGAGGTTCGATCCCAGGACTCTGGGATCATGACCTGAGCCGGCGACTGAGCCACCCAGGAGCCCCCATCCTGTTTATCGATGGAATTTCCTCATCATCTTTCAGCACCTCTCATTCATTACCATGCTTTCCCTTAGACCCTTCAATTACCTTACATTTCCTGTCAGAATTAACTCCTCATTATCTAAATGCCTGCTTCATTTATTCCCACTTCTTTGCTTCTGCTTTACCTTCATCCTGTCCTCCTTTGTTTATTGTTGCCAAACCCCTTTTGTTGCTTTTCTTATTTTGCCAAACTAGTTTTTCAAGGTGCAACCTCAATCTGACATTCTCAGTGCTACTCAGACCCTCCATGCTCTCATCCATTTAAAAACCCAGCATGAGCACCAAGGGCACCAGGCTGTTTCATGATTGTCCACATTTTCCCACTGAGATGGTAAGCCCTTGGAGAGTTGGATTCCACGTTTTTGTTGTTGTTGTTGTTTTTAATCCTTCACACTATTAGGGACAGGACGGGAGCTCAATAGAGACCTTCATTAATTTAGGGCAGTATCCTGTAAATGACATTTTTGAAGATATGAATGAGTGGGAGATGCTGTTGTAAAACGAACTGGGTTAAGCCAGTGTTTTTGTAACATTTTATTTCATTCATTGTTCCAAAGATAGCTTCGCCCTGCTAGATTCTGGTGAGCCACAGATGAATAAAAATGGCTCCTTTCGGGACGCCTGGGGGGCTCAGTTGGTTGAGCAGCTGCCTTCGGCTCAGGTCATGATCCCATCGTCCTGGGATCGAGTCCCACATCGGGCTCCTTGCTTGGCGGGGAGCCTGCTTCTCCCTCTGCCTCTGCCTGCTGCTCTGTCTGCCTCTGCTCGCTCGCCCGCTCTCTCTCTCTGACAAATAAAGAAATAAAATCTTAAAAAAAAAAATGGCTCCTTTCCCTCAAGTATCTCATAATCTTGTTAGACAACAGAGAGTTTAAGAAATAAGTCCAGTATTGCGGGATGACTGCTATAACGTAAGTGTGCGGGAGGTGCCATGACAGTTCTGGGAAACTGGCCTTTATCTAAGTGTGGTTGCAGAAGGCTCCATGGAGCAAGTCAGGCAGGAGGTGGCTCTTGTAGGGGGTGTAGGATGTATATCATATTTAGCTTACTGGAGTTATTGAATCCCAATGACTTCTGAGATCTGTGATCAACCGAAATACCAATAATTCATATCAACTCTAATCTGATGGGAGGTAGATAGTTTACCTGCGGGGGTATTTACTTGCCTCTTAGGCTGAAGAACTTAAGTGCAAGAACGCATTTTGCAGCCAGAAAGAGGTTTTGCCTTTCTAGAATCGGAGCAACCTGTCGCTTCTCAGCTACAAGGCCCTTGGGATTAGGTGCCCGTTTCACATAAGAGTTGTTTGAGGTCTTCAAAGTGAACTTACAAAAAAACAAAGAGGCAGGTTGAGTACAGTGTATTCGGCATCTAAGGTTTTCATTGCTGGGGTAAACTTCGTTACAAATATCAAACATCCCTTACAAATATCAAACATCCCTAAGGCTAAGTAATCATTATCACTCCTTCATCTAGGCATAAATGCTATTACTGGGTGCACAATGTAAAGGAAATTGCATTGGCTTAGGTGACTTCCACATGCCACCTCGAAGCTGCAAGGATGCAAAATTGTGTACGACTCTTATTTCTTGGTGGTGCACATTTCAATATTCTATGTATGTTCATGGGTGGAGAAACTCTTCAATTTCTTACAAATTCATACTAAGCAGCATTGCTAAGAAATCGCTCCTTTGGGATTTAGCTGTATAGGCAGGAGGCCTGAGTTCATGCTTCCAGACCTTTAGAGATGAATGCCCTACCCCCTCCGGAGGCAGTTCATCTTCTGTTGCTGTCTGAAATGGGCCATTGGCTTCCCAGAAGCAGCAGGACTATCGAGAGAATTCAAGGAGAATCTTCCCTTTTGGCTGGACTTTTGGGAGAGCAGGTGGTTGGGGGTGATTAAGGGTTGATTCCTGGTGGCCTGTCACCAACCTACTTAGGTACCTTCCACCGCTAATGTCTCTCTTGCTCGTGTTGAGCTATTGAAATCATGGAAGAAAGCCTTGGCCACAGAGATAGGTCTTGTGTCATATTCAGGGACGACCTGCTGGGCTCTTTGGTCCCAGAACTTTAGTTTTTGCGACTGAGGGCATTTTTTAATCACCTGCACATTCAGCTTAGTTGTGGACTCTGGGCCCAGCCTGGGCTGAGATTGGGACATTTTGAAGTGCCCTAGGGCAGGAGCTTAGCACTGTAGGCATTATATTTGATCACGGTTTGAGTCCATCTATTGGTTTAACACTTGAGATTCTCCTTTGATTCTATGAAAAGATTTGTTCTTACACCCTAGTCCTTATGACTGGGTTTCTCTATTGGACACCCAGCCTTGAATCTTTTGGACCCTAGGTTCCAACCCCATTCTTTCTTGACCCACCTTTGAAATTTGAGTTGTGTCCCAGGCTTCAGCCCATTGGGTTATTTTCTGGTAATTGCTATCAGACAAATAGTTCCTGGTTGTGTAATGCTGTGTCCCATCTATAGGTCAGGCTTATCACTGTCTTCTTTTGGATATCTTATTTTGGATGGTACTCATGTTGAACTTCTTCTTACCTCATCCAGCTGTCTCATTCTCTTAGGTGTCAGAAGAATTCCTCTGAAGGCCACTTCTCAAATATTGAGTCCTTGTGGGTTTCCCTCCCTCCCTCCCTCCTTCCACCTGCCTGCCTGCCTGCCTGCCTTCCTTCCTGTCTCTCTGTCTTTTAAAATGTATCAGTACACAGAACTTATCTGTGGGTTATCTGTGGTTGTTGTTTTTGCCTCTTAATACCTATCACCACCTGAGTTATCCCTCAAGAGTCTTCTCTCATGGGCTGGCTGGGGGATGAGGCTACCTTTGTTGCACATGTATTGCTTGTTGACCTCAAAGTCAAACCTATAGGACCATTTCTTTTTAAGGCTTTTACTTCCTTTTTTTCCCCCCACAAAGTGGGGAGCGGCAGAGGGAGAAGAAGACAGAGCATCTTAAGCAGGTTCAATGCCCAGCATGGAGTCCAACACAGGGCTTGCTCTCACGACCTGAGCTGAAATCAAGAGTCGGACAATTAATGGACTGAAGCACCTGGGCTCCCCAAGGCTTTTCCTTCTGATATATGAACCTGAAAATATGGGGTATTATAAGAGAAAAATTCTTACAGTCTTTCTCTGTAATTTCTAACAACCTTGTTTTATGGTACAGTGAATTACGTTCCTTTTTGTTCTTTGTCCCAACTTTTTCACCATGTTTCAAAGTCCTCCTTCCCTGTTTCATTTGCTAAAATCTTTCTATGGTAAAAATCCCTTATTCTAGAGATTTTATATGTTCATTCACCCATACAACAATTTTTTGAGTGCCTATTATTGGCTTGGCACTATTATAGACACAAGGAATATAGTGTTGAAAAGGGAAAGCATGTTCCTGCTGTTATGGAGTTTATGTTTTAGTAGAGATTGCTAATGAGCACATTAAGAAGTACACATGTAAAAGAAATATCATATACCAGTAAGCGATACATAGTAAAATAAAAGATTGTAATGGGAAAGCGACTGGAATTTTACTTTTCTGCTGTCAGAGGCAGATTTTCTAGGAGGTGATTTTTATGCTTAGAACCGAATAGCATAATATAGTCAGGAATGTCAATCTCTGAGGGGAGAACATTCTAGAAAAGGAGAACAGCTGGTCCAAGGGTTCTAATACAGTTACAAGTTGGCAATTTTCAAGCTAGAAAGGCACTTTAGTGAAGTGCCCAATGGATGATAAGGGTATAAGTAAGTTCAGAAGCACACCTGGGTGGCTCAGTTGGTTAATCATGTGCCTTCAACTCAGGTCATGATCCCAGGGTCCTGAAATATAGCCCCACATCGGGCTTCCTGCTCAGCTCAGAGCCGTCTTCTCCGTCTCCCCCTGGTGCTTCCCTTGCTTGTGCTTTTATTCACTGGCTTTCCTGCTGTCAAATAAATAAATAAAATTAAAAAAAAATAAGCTCAAAAAAGTAGATTCAACAGGCTTGTCCATGGGCCAGATGTTAGAGGGTGATGAGAGAAAGTGTGGCTATAGGATGATTTCTAGATTTTTCTTTAAAAGATTTAGGTATTTATTTTAGAGAGTGGGAAGTGGCAAAGGGATAAGGAGAGAGAGAATCTCAATCAGGCTCTCTGCCGAGTTTCAAACCCCACATGGGGCTCAGTCTTGGGACCCTGAGATCATGACCTGAGTCAAAATCAGGAGTCAGATGCTCAACTGACTCCATCACCCAGGCACCCCAACTCCTAGATTTTTGATTGGCCATTATATATATTTGACAATGCTGCTTCCTGAAATGGGGAAGAAGAGTGAAGAATTTGGAAAGAGGGAGGGAAGGATGGATGGAGATTGATAGCTCTTTGTGGACATTTTGTTGGAGATGTCTAACTTATATGCAAATGTCAGGTAGTGGTTTAGGGGTAGAGATACAGTTTGCCAATGCTCGGTAAACTGATTTTCTTTAAGTACATGGGATTGCATAAGACTAACTAGAAGGAGTATAGCTATAGTAGAGAACGGTCCCTAGGTGTGAAAATCTGTACGTTGTAACTTCATGAGCCATAGCAGAGGAGTATCCAGCAGGTTGAGAAGAAGCAGCCAGTAGGAGGAAAGCCAAGGGTACAATATTAAGGAGGAAATAACACAAAAAAGTGTTCTAAAGAGAACAGAGTGGCAATCTATGCCAAATGTTACTGAGAAATCAAGTAAGGTAAGAGTGAAAGTGACCACTGGATTTCACTACATGGATGTCATTGGTGACTTTGACCATAGCCATTTTATGTAGAGTGGACATTAGTCTGAATGGTTGGGTTTGAACAGAGAATGGGATGTGAAGGAGCAGAAACAGACAACTCTTTGAGGAAATGGTAATGGGAAATTGATTAGGGCAATTGAATATATACATATAATATTTACTTATAAATTATATATATATATATGTATGGAAGGTTAAGGTATGGTTTTTATTTAATTTTTTAAAATAGGAAGCACTATGTCTTTTTTGTTTGCAGATGAGTATAACCTGGTAGAGTTGTAGGAGAGGGCATAATGATAGGATTGAAATTCTTGAGCTGGGAAAATGGAATGGGATCTGGAGGACGGTAGAGTGGTTCAATTGTAGCAAATTTGAAGATACTATCAAGGCAACATAATAGGTCATCTTTTGTCTCATGTGAATATTTTTTGTTCATTTCCAAGTCTCTAAAGGTGATATCCCCATTAGCAATGACCAGTCTGCAGGCGTTTACTTACTGACACCACTTTCCAGAATCTCTTTGTGGGGTATTTGCAGATAATCTCTCTTTCTTTGATCTGGATGTGTGGGTGCCAGTCCTAGTTTGTTATGCAGCTAACTTAGCCCTGGCACTCTATGCTTAGAGCGCAGACATCCTAGAGCTTAGCGAAGGTCACACGGTATTCCAAGGTGCCTTAAGGAGTATTGGCAGCTTTATTGAAATCGAATTAACATTGTGTTAATTTAATAAGTACAACGTGATGTTTTGATACATGTATATGTTGCAAAATGATTACTGTGAGAGGGTTTGTTTACAACTCCATCACCTCACATAATTACCTTTTTTGTGTGTGTGGTAAAAATATTTAAGATCTACTCTTTCAACAACTTTCAAGTATACAGAAATGGAGTTGGAGGACACCAGATGCTGTTGCTGCTGCTGCTTCTTCTGTTTCTGCTGCTGCTGCTGCTTCTGATTTTAAGGTTTTATGTATTTATTTGAGGGAGAGAGAGCATGAGAAGTGAGACGGTCAGAGGGGGAAGCAGACCCCCCCGCTGAGCAGGGAGCCTGATGTGGGACTTGATCCTTTGACTTCTGGGATCATAACCTGAGCCGAAGGCAGTTGTTTAACTGACTGAGCCACCCAGACGCCCCAGATGCTTCTTAATAGGAGATTATGTGATGTGATTTATCTTTGAAGGTGATCATTCTTGCTCTTCTGTATTGAATAGATTGGAGGGGACAAGAACGGAAGCTGACTTTGTCCAGAGGAGACTGTTGGAATATTTTAGATGAAGGATGGTTGCTTGTGACTATTAGTGTGATGGCTGTGGGGAGAGAGAGAAGTAGATGGATGTGAGAATTATTCCAATTTAGTTCTATGCTTTGATTCAAGGTTACCACTGCTTAAAGGAAAATTGATTTAATGAGAAGAAATAAGCAGATATTTAAAATTTGAGTGGCCATTCCATAACTGTGAGATAATTATGTGCTAAGGAAATGACCTATAGAAAAGCACTTGGCATATAGTGGGTGCTGATTTAAAAATTGTTTAAACTGTCTTAAAATTTAACTTAACAGCTAAATAGTTGACTTGTTATGGGGTACTTTGAGATACCATAATATAACCTAAAAGCATTACTTGGAACATTTCAAATTAATGGATAGTTTCCAAATCATTAAAATAACTGCAGACTTATTTCCAGGCATCCTTCTGCATGGTTGTCTTCCCAGGGATAAGTGCACACACACATAGTCATTAAAATTGATTCTGATCAAGTATGCATGCTGTGGCAGGTGGACCAAGGGCTCTGCCTGTTTGTAATTCTGTCGTTTGGAATTTAAAGAGTAAGGCAGGCTTTGCCTCTGGCATTGAGACGTTACCCATTCATTAGGACTGGGCAAACCAAGTTGTTTATGTAAGAATGGATCCAAGTGTTGGCTTAGTCCTAAAGGCTAACTGTCACCACACTAGATAGTGTGATTCTCAGTTTGCATTTTAAAGTACTACTGTAATAATTGGTTATCATAGGAATCCACACAGCATTTCTTGGGGAAAAATCAAGTCTATCCAAATTACAGAGCATATCCTCGGTCAGATGGGGATTGACATTTTCTCCAGTGTGTGTTCAGGGGACCATCTAGTTCTAGTACGGTCTTTGTATTAGGGAATATTAGGAAAGCAGGCAGGCAAGGCAGGGTGGGAGGCCAGATCATGGAAAGCTTTTTAGACCTAACTAATGAATTTGGACTTAATCCTGATTGCAGCAGGGATCCACTTGAGAATATTAAGCAGGGGATTTTCAACATGATTTTCTTTTCAACTTCCTGAGTATAGGTTTTTCCTTTACTTACGATAAGCCCCAGGCAGGTAATGTCCCTCTGTGGACCTTTTATCACTCAGCCCCTGGTGGCTTCTTAATATAGTTTCTTTCTTATCCAGCCTCATCTCTTATTCTATTCAATTTAGTGATGATTTACTGAATGCTTGATCATGTGCAAGGCTCTGTGCTAGGCACTTGTTGGCTATTTGTTTAGTAGAGATCTCATGTTTAAATCCTTAGGCGTAGGAGTTCTAAAAAAGTTATCTGCAACAGGGAATGGTATCTTTAAATGCTCAGATTTCATTTTCTGGCTGCAGGTTATTTTGTGATTCAGATGATTAACCCGGGTCTGCTAGATCCTTCCCATGACTCTGCAGTCACCTCTGCTATTATGCAATCTTATTTCTATATTGCTTCTAGGATCAAGTCCAAATGCCTTGCATTGGCTTATCAGGTCCTCACCAATCTGGCCTCATCTTGCTTTTCAGTCTTGTTTTCTCCACCCCTGAACTCTCACCCCGATGCCTTCTGCATTTACCTTCTAACCAGATCGCAGAGGATGCTTGACTGTACCATCCTTTTTAAAAAAAAAAAAAAAATTATTTATTTGACACACAAACACACACAGAGATCACAAGTAGAGAGAGGGAGAAGCAAGCTCCTCGTGGAGCAGACAGCCTGATGCAGGGCCCAGTCCCAGGACCTTGAGATCATGACCTTAGCTGAAGGCAGAGGCTTAACCCACTGAGGCACCCACTGAGGTGGACCTGACTGTACCATCTTGAATTTTCCTTAGGAGATCATGGTATTTCATCTCTCTATAGTGTTGTATGCCATCGCAATTGACGAGTATGTGTCAAGTTCATTGCTTTTTTTGGGACTGAAAACAATTCCATGTTAAGCTCTATTTCACACTTGGGTTATAGAAAAATTATACATTATTTCCAGATAGGGACTGTGTCAGATTTGCCTCCATTTTTCTTCTTCCATCCAGGTCCTTGCTGGGCTGCTGCCCAACAGGAGGTGGCCAATTCAAGTTAGGTAAATGAATGTAGATGCAGAAAATGTAAACTCATTGCTCTATAGCCCTACCCAGACAGAATCAGGATAATGAGTTTGTCAGAGGCCAGGGTGTGTAGTGTAGTAGGGAGAGAAGGGTGGAGGATGTGTGGGGAGAGCCTGCAACCAGTGGGTAGAATTTTTGATTATCTACTGTTTTAGATCATTGGCCTCACTGCTTCACTCCATTGGTGTGTATAATTGAGAGCAAGGAATGGATCTTCTGGTTAATTGGCTTTTCTGGTTAACTAGAAGTTGACTGGAAGGTTTTCTTCTGTTGGGGTAAAAAAACCCTGTCTACCATATGGTAAATACTAGTGTTCATCAGTGCAGTGTGAAGCAAAAAATAAAACTCTTGTATGATTTGAGGAATCATAATTTTTGAGCACCTGTATTTTTAATACTGCTCTTTTGTAAAATCTGGGACTATTTAGTAAATATATATTAGTTAGATTTAGTGCAAAGCCTTGTGGTGGACACAAAATGAGTAATGCCTGCTGGGTGCTTTGGGAGAAATTCATGGTAGAAATCGCTTGAATATTGGTACTTGAAGAATGGTTAAGGCTTAGGTCATGGAGAATGGAAGGGACAGAGACAGACTTCATGTTTTGAAAGTATGAAGCAGCAAGGCTTAAAGAACAGGTTGCAATGAGGGATTAACCGTAGCTACAGAATGGAGATAAATAAGGGGGTGAGCACCTTAGAGTAGAGCTAGTGCAATAGGGGACAAAGGTGGAACATTTAGGGGGTTAATTTGGATGGCTTTCAAGGTCAAGCTAAGGAATGTGGACTTTAATTTGTAGGCAACTGAAGCTCGGAAAAAACTCAATTAGATCCTTGGTTTAAGCTGATCTCTCCAGTAGATATGTAAAGGATGTGTTTGAAAGGAGAGATTGGAGACACAGGGACTAATTAGGCTATTTCAATAGCCAGTTAATTCATTCATTCATTCACCAAGCATTAAATGAACAGCTATTTGGAAAGGGCTGTGTTCTCCCCTGGAGAAACAGCAGGCTAAAGGAGTGAGAAAGAGTGAGAAAACTGAAGAGACATCAAGAATAGGGATGCAATTTCAATGTTTCCAGCTTGGGTGATGGTGCTAAAAGTTTGATTGACAGTCAGAAATAGGAGCTGGCTTCTCCCTGTGGAATGTGATTGGACTTTGCCAGAGCAAAGCATGCGTCTGCCACAGCAAAGTATGCATCAGGGGCCAGGCACTGGCGATAAAGGGCAATCAGATTGCACAGGAGTCCTTTGGATGCATCCTTAAGTGTGGTGCAACGAAGACTGATTGTAAATCCCACTGGTACTTTGGGAAGGGCTTGACTTAGGTCAGGTGTTACATCCTAGTTGCCCTTTATTTGGCCGTTGGAGAGGGCTGCGTATCTTGAACATCTGCCGTGTCCCTCTGGAACATCAGGTGGAGGTCTACATTGAGGTTGACAAGTTGTTCTGAATTAAGGAGGAGGACATTGTCGATGTAGATTATTAGATGCCATATTTCTGGAATTTGGTTATTCGATTTTAGGGGTGACATAAAGGGATGAGTAACTTTGGTGCCATTAATACTGTTAACTGGCGACATCTTCCACAGATTCATGTCTCTTTTGCCTCTTCAGTCCAGTGGTTGAAATAGATCAACGTGGGTAGGAAGAATAACGGGTGCCCTAAAGTTGTCTGTGTCCTAATTTGAAATTTGTAAATACGTTCTTTTGTTCAGGAAGGGGCAGGCGTCAGGTTGCAGGTGGAATTAAGGTTATTGATCTAGATGACCTTGAGGAAATGATTTTCAGTTACCTAAGTAGACTCAATGTAACCATGAGGGTCCTTAGATGGGGAAGAGGGAAGCAGAAGAAACAGAGTCAGAGAGATAGCATCATCAGAGGCACTTGGCCAACCGTTGCTGGCTTTGGGTATGGAAGTCTGAGAATGCTAGCAGCCTCTGTAAGCTGGAAAGGGCAAGGAACGTGTTCTCCCATAGCACCTCCAGAAAGGAATGCAGCCCTGGCCACACCTCAATTTTCAACCAGTGAGACCTATTTCAGACTTCAGCCCTCCAGAACTATAACATAAGTTTGTTATTTCAAGTCACAAAGCTGAGTATCATTTCTTTGTTTAAAGCAGCGATAGGTTACTGCTATGTTTCTAGTGACCTAATTTCCTTAAATCTCTCTTAATCTAAAACTTAATGGAGATGCCCATATTTTCTTTTTTTTAATATTTTTATTTATTTGAGAGAGAGTGAGTGAGAGAGTGAGCACAGAGGGAGAATGAGAAGGAGAAGCAGACTCCCCACTGAGCAGAGAGCCCGATGTGGGGCTTGATCCCAGGACGTTGATATCATGACCTGAGCTGAAGGCAGACATTGAACCGACTGAGCCACCCAGGAGTCCCAGACATGCTCATCTTAATCATGTATAGCTGTTCAAAAAAGCATCCGATCTCCATTCCCAGAGGGTTGGACACTGTGTAGCCAGGGTCTGGCCCTGCTATCTTAATGCTTAAAAGCTTCCAGAGGTAATTCTAATATACTCCTACTTTTAAGAAAACACTGTAAACTCTCCCCGAGTGTCCGTCCAGATGAGAAAAAAAAGAGCCAAACAGTAGAGTCCTGTAGTTACAGCTATGCAAATCAAGGTGAAGAATGAGTTTGAGAGGTTGGCTGTGAAGCCTTAAAGTTATAATCTCATTTTTGGTTTCATGGTTTAGAATCCTGCAATAGAGTCTATTGCTGTAGGGACCCCTGGGTGGCTCAGTAGGTCAAGCATCCAACTCTTGATTTCAGCTCAGATCATGATCTTTGGGTCATGATCGGGTCCCATGTCGGATTCTGAGTTCATTGTTGAGTCTGCTTGTCCCTTTCCTCTGGTCCTACCCCACCTCCCTTGCAAATAAATAAATAAATAAATAGAATCTCTTGGATAGAAGCTCTGTACCTGCTGTGCTTTTTAAAAAAAAAATTTACTGCTATCGAAAATGTTTGGTAGTATGTAATTATAAAAAATCTTTTTTTTGGTCTTTGGTAAGGTAAATTATATTCTCTTGCTTTTGTAGTTTTTCCTTTTGAGTCAGAACAGGTTTTAAAAAAAAAGTTAGTAGAATCATTTGTACATATTCTCATTCTTAGAACATCTCTAAAATCACCCAGAAATCATTTTTCAGAGAACCATTAACCGGTGTATAGTTCTGTGAAGTCCCTTTCTTGAACTTTGTTTATTCCATATAGTCATTCGAATTGGGTAGTTATTAATATTAAATTTTTCTTCAGACAATTCCCCAATACATTTTTTCTTTAGCGATATCCCATTTAAGAACCTGTTTTAGTCAATCATTTTCTATTTCCTCTTACGAAGGTTTTTTTTTTGGTTGTTGTTGTTTTTTTTTTTAATTTTTTTACATTCAGTTTTCGTTGGCAGCTGGACATTTTCAGGATACTGCAAAGATATTTAGACCTTTTTATTGCATGATCTATTTTAAGTGAAAGAAATAGACAAGCAGGGCCGGAAACATAGAAAAAAATAAGTCGATAGGTTCTAAAGTAATCCTGCCAGCCTTCCTATTGGTTCTGTTCCAGAAGCACAAGACTTAGGTCAGCCAGATAAGCAGTTACCAATGAGTGCAGAAACCAGTGAGTTGGTCAGCCTTTGGCCCTCTGCAGCTCCTCAGTGGGACAGCTGGCACAGCCCTAGGGGCAGAGGAATGAGGAATGGTACCTTTGGGTTCCTGGAGTTCAATAGGATCCCTTGTGAAGACAGAAGACCAGACTGAGCACACAAGGGCTTTGCTTCAAAATGAGGGAGAACTGTGTGATTAAACACTCATTTGAGCTCATTACCACAGGGGAGTGACAGCCCCAGTGGCAGCATAGGAAGCAGGGGAAGGAGACTAAGTTCGAGCACCAGGAAATCAGGCCTTCTGTGTGCTGCACCACAGGAGCTTCTGTCATCACAATCTGCCTGTGACATGTAAGTGAGGTCACTTCACATGAATAATGCATGACGGCCAAGAGGGAGGAAAACAAGCTTTCACGTCCAGCTGGGGCCTGAAATTTTGCATTATATTAAAATGTATTATGAGGGGACGGCTCCCCTACACTTCTATGGGATTTCTGCTCTGGTGGCTCTCCCAGGGTCTCCTTTGTCCGATTTCCTATTTAAAAGGCTGAGCCCTTGCTCACGTAACTACAATATACTCATCCTGTTTTTATAGGTCAGTCATTAACCATAGGTTCTGGGGACAGAATCCAGGGAAGGATTTGGACATCTTGCGTGCCAGCCGTTGTTCTAGCCAATGATGTGATCAAGCAGATCATTTGACTTCTCTGTGAATGGGTATGATGTACCTAATCTTTAGTGCCTTATAGACAGACACATCAAGGATCAAATAGGATGTAAATGAGTATGAACGCTTTTTTAAAAAAAAGATTTTATTTATTTATTTGACAGAGAGAGGTCACAAGTAGGCAGAGAGGCAGGCAGAGAGATAGGGGGAAGCACGCTCCATGTTGAGCAGAGAGCCCGATGCAGGGCTCGATCCTAGGACCTTGAGACCATGACCTGAGCTGAAGGCAGAGGCTTGACCCACTGAGCCACGCAGGCTCAGTGGGTCAAGCCTCTGCCTTCAGCAGTATGAACTGCTTTTTAAAAGTATGAACACTTTTTAAAAATATATAAACTTACCTATGCACATAAATATATAAACTTATACATATGCAGATTGTGATGGTTATCATTGATCAGGCCTCCCCATGTGGACTAGGTCTGTTTGAGGCCCAGAACAAAAGGGACCTTGCAAATAAGTGAATAATATCATGGGTAAATGACCTACATACAGAAGAGGCACAGAAGGAGGGCAATGTTTTCAGCACCTATAAATTACCACTGTATCAAGCAATTCTCCTTCTATTGTTTCCACAGGCTTGTTCTGGTGCCCAGTGTTGGTTGAATGAGAGCCATAGATTTTAGATGATAACTAAGTAATTGTAACTTCTTAGGGAGTACCATTTCCCCAGGAATAGTGTATTCCTACCATTTCAACATGGAACAAGCACTTATGCTCCTGGACAAGACTGAAAAACAGAGACCAGATTGAGTCCCTCCCACCTGAAATATACAATGGACAGTTTAAGTGAAATGATGGTTTTCAAGACCCTGGACATGATCCCCAAGACAACTTCAACAAGCCTTATGACTGCCCTTGATTCCTGCTTCGTGACCCTTTTCAGGTCATACTGCAAGGCTGAACAACACAGGCAGAGCCCAGGGAAATCTGAGCTCTATGAGTTGAGATGGAAATGAGAGTCCAGAGAGACTAACAAGGCTAGAATTCACAGTGCAGAGTAAGGGGGAGGAAAGAGTTAAATATAGAGAGAACTCTAGAGATGTATAGACAACCCTCTTTGAGCATTTAGATTAATTTGGATGATCAATTGTGTATGAGGAAATTTCCCAAGGCTGGTGAAAGTAAACTCCTGTTGAAAGTTAACAGTGCTTGGCAGTCTCACAACATTGAGAATAGTGCCTGTTTTGCGTCAGCTAGGCTGGAAGACCTTAAGGTTTATAAGGTATTCGGTAGCATGCATGCATGCATGTGTTCGTTCATTCATTTCCATCCTTCCCTCATTCATTCAGGCTCTAAATCCAACATGGGCCTTGAACTCATGACCCAGGACCAGAGTCCCAGCTCTACCAAATGAGCCAGCCAGGTGCTGTGGTATTGGGTAGCATAAATGTGAGGATTTCTGTTGAGTGGTGGAAACCATAATCCTTAGACCGAACACTGCTCTGATTCCACCTAACAAATTTTAACATGAAGACCCAAAAGGATCAAACTGTTTTCAAACCTAACTGCATCCCAGAATAGTGCTCAAGAAAATTTATACAAAGATAAAAATATCAAGCACTCAAAACGGAAAAAAAAAAATCACAATGCCTGACATTGGATCAGAATTTACCAGTCATATAAGGAAATAGGAAAATTCAATTTAATCTAATGAAATCATCAAAACTGATCCAGAACAAACACAGATATTAGAATCAGAAGGCAAGAAATTTAAAGTTATTATAGCTGTATTATGTTCAGAAACAGATTCCAGAAGATAAAAACATGGAACAACATTGATCTTCTAGAGATAACATAGACTCACAGAAGATAAAAACATGGAACCACATTGATCTTCTAGAGATGAGATTTGCCCTACCAGAGATTTAAAATACACTGGATTGGATTAATGGCATACTAGACATTGCAGAAGGAAATATTCATGAATTAGAAGATAAAGCAATACTAATTATCCACAATGAAACACAGAAGAAGAGAGAGCAAGATAAAGAAGAGCATTAATGAGCTTTGAAGTCACTTCAAGAAGTCTGATACACACCTAATTTGAAGCTCCGAGAATTAGCAGAGAGAGGGCGAATGAGAAAATAATGGAAGAAATAATAGCTAAAAATGTTTCAAGGTAGATGAAAAACTGTAAGTCTTAGATCCAAGATGCTAATTTAATCCCAAGCACAAGTTAATTGAACTTCCCCAACACCTAGCAGAATCAAACTACTTAAATCATTGTTTAAAGAATTGGGTGGGTTGCCTGGCTGGCACAGTTGGTGGAACGTGTGACTCTTTTGAGTTTTAGCCTCATGTTTGGCATAAAGCTTACTTAAAACTAAAATCTTGAAAAAAAAGAAGTGGATAGCAGACAGGAAAAGTCAATTATCTACGGAAGAACAAAGATACAGATAGCAGGTTTTTCATCAGAAACCCTTAAAGCAAGAAGATAGTAGTTAAAGGTGCTTTAAAGCACAAAAAAGAAAAGAGTAAACAACTTATATTTCTATAGACCATAAAAATATCACTCAAAAATGAAGGTGAAATCCTTTTTAAGACATACAGAAACTCAAAGAATTCATCCTCAGCCAAGTCTCACTCTCCCAAGCGGGGTCTCAGTTCAAGCAGAAAATGATTCTAGAAGAGCGTCTGTATCTACGCAAAGGAAATCTGTGGCTATTCAAAGTAATTTTTAAAATGTACTTTGGGGGTTTATTGCATATATGAACATAAGATATACAGTACAAAGATATAATATATAGTACAAAGATATAAGATATAGTACAAAGGTCAAGAGGGGAGATATAGAGGTATGTAATTTGTAACATTTTTATACTATACACACAAAGTAACACTACTTGACAGGAAACTGTTAAGTTTAAAGATGTATGCTGTAAACCCTAAATCTATCACTAAAATAAGAAGATAGAGATGTCTACAGAGACAGAAGAAAATAATGGGATCATTAAAAAATACTCAGTGAATCCAAAAGAAGGCAAAACAATAGAAAAAGAATAAGGAGCAAATGGACAAGTAGTGAATAGCAAGATAATAGACTTAAACCTAATGCTGTAACATTTTCACATTAAATGCAGATATTTTAAGCACTCCAAATACAGATATTCCTAGATTGGATATAAAAAAAACCTCAAGATTAAAAAACAACCAATTGCTGCCTATCAGAAGAATACTGTAAATATAAAGACATAAATAGGTTATGCATTAAAGAGGCAAAAGATAACTTGCTAACAAAATTACCTTGCATGTAACATGCTAATCACTAGCTGAGTAAATATATTAATACGCAAAGCAGATTTCAGAGCCAAGGATATTACCTGGAATATGGAAGTTTATTTTTTTTATTTATTTTTTTAAAGGTTTTATTTATTTATTTGACACAGAGAGAGAGATCACAAGTAGGCAGAGAGGCAGACAGAGAGAGAGGAGGAAGCAGGCTCCCCGCTGAATAGAGAGCCCGATGTGGGGCTCGATTCTAGGACCCTGGGATTATGACCTGAGCCAAAGGCAGAGGCTTTTTTTTTTTTCTTTAAATAGGCAGAGAGGCAGGCAGAGAGAGAGGGGGAATCAGGCTCCCCGCTGAGCAGAGAGCCCGATGTGGGGCTCGATCCCAGGACCCCGAGACCATGACCCGAGCCGAATGCAGAGGCTAAACCCACTGAGCCACCCAGGTGCCCCAAAGGCAGAGGCTTTAACCCACTGAGCCACTCAGGTGCCCCTGGAAGTTTATTTCATAAGAAAAATGGGTCAGTTCATCAAGAGATTATAAAAATCCAGGGGTGCCTGTTTAGTTCAGTCTGGTGAGTATCCGACTCTTGATTTTGGCCCAGGACATGATCTCAGGGTTCCGGGGTCTGTTTCCACATAGGGCTTGGCACTCAGTGAGGAATCAGCTTGAGATTCTTTTTCCCTCTGCCCCATCCCTGCTTACGCATGTGCACACACTCTCTCTCTCTTCAAGTAAATAACTCTTAAAAAAAAAAAAAAGATACTACAAATCCTAAATGTTTATGTACCTCATAATGGGGCTTCAAAATATGTAAACAGAAGGTGATAGGATTGCAATAAAAGTAGAAAAATCTACAGTTACGGTTGGAAATTTCAGTATCCCTCACTCAGTAATTAATAGAAGGGTAACAGCACCTGCCTGGTTTAGTCGGTAGAATATGTGATGCTTGATCTCAGGGTTGTGCATTTGAGCCCCAGATTTGGTATAGAGATTACTTAAAAATAAAATCTTGAAAAAAAAATAGAAGTAAACAGAAAATCATTAAAGAAATGTAGCACTGTCAACCAACTTGAGCTGATTGACATTTATAGAATATTCCACCTAGTAACAGCAGAATTCACGTTCTTTTCAAGTACATCTGGAACATTTACCAACATAGACTGCATTCTAGATTATAAAAGTAGTTTCAACTAATTTAAAAGAATTCATGTCTTTCAAAACATATTCATGGACCACCGTGGAATTAAAGTTGAAGTCAATAACAGAAAGATCTCTAGAATATACATGAATATCTGGAAACTAAAACACTTCTAAATAACCGATGGATGAATGAATAAATTAAAAAGGAATTTCGTAACTATTTTGAACTGGATGATGAATTTTTTTAAAAATTTGGGGTATAATTTAATGCCATCCCCATCAAAATATCACCAGTGTTTTTCACCAAGCTAAAACAAACAATCCTAAAATTTGTATGAAACCACCAAGGACCCTGAGTAGCCAAAGCAATTCTGAAAAAGAAAAAACTGGAGGTATCACAATTCTGGACTTCAAGCTATATTACAAGCTGTAATTAAGACAGTATGGCAGGGTTGCCTGGGTGGCTCAGTGGGTTAAAGCCTCTGCCTTCGGCTCGGGTCATGATCCCAGGGTGCTGGGATCGAGCCCCACATCGGGCTCTCTGCTCTGCGGGCAGCCTGCTTCCTCCTCTCTCTCTGCCTCTCTGCCTACTTGTGATCTCTTTCTGTCAAATAAATGAATAAAATCTTTGGGAAAAAAAAAAGACAGTATGGCACTGGCACAAAATAGACACATAGAACAATGGAACAGAATAGAGAACCGAGAAATGGACCCTCAACTCTATGGTCAAGTAATCCTCAACAAAGTGGGTGAGACTATCCAATGGAAAAAAGATAGTCTCTTCAATAAATGAAATTAGGAACACTGGACAGCCACACACAAGAGAGTGATACTAGACTACTTTCTTATACCATACATAAAAATAAACTCAATATGGATGAAAGACCTTAATGTGAGACAGAAAACCATCAAAATCCTAGAGGAGAACACAGAAAGCTCTTTGACCTCGGCCTTAGCAACTTCTTACTAGACAGGTTCTTGGAGCAAGGGAAATAAAAGCAAAAATGATCTACTGGGACTTGCTTAAGATGAAAAGCTTCTGCCCAGCAAAGGAAACAATCAACACAAATAAAACACAGCCTATGGAATGGAGGAAGATATTTGCAAAGGACATATCTGATAAAGGGTTAGTATCCAAATTCTACAAAGAACTTATCAAATTCAGCACCTCCCAAAACAATCCAGTTAAGAAATGGGCAGAAAACATGAATTGACACTTTTCCAAAAAGGACATCCAAATGGCTAACGGACCAATAAAAAGATGGTCAATATCATTCATTGCCAGGGAAATGCAAATCAAAACCATGATGAGATACCACCTCTCGCCTCTATGATTGACTACATTTTAACAATTTAGGAAACAACAGGTGTTGTCGAGGATGTGGAAAAAGGGGAACTCGCTTACACTGTTGTTGGGAATGCAAACTGGTCAGTCACTCTACTAGGAAGCTTCCTCAGAGTGTTAAAAATAAAACTACCCTACAATCCAGCAATTGTACTGATAGGTATTTACCCCAAGGTTACAAAAATGCAGATTTGAAGGGATAGCTGTTCAGAACACTGCACCCCTGTATTTACAGCAGCAGCATCAACAATAGGTGAAGTATGGAGAGAACTCAGATGTCCATCCACAGATGAATGGATCAATATCTGTGTGTGTGTACACACACACACACACACACACACACACACACACACACTGAATATTACTGATTATTACTCAGCTATCAAAAAGAATGAAATCTTGCCATTTGCAATGACATGGATGCAGCTAGAGTGTATTATGCTAAATGAACCAAGTCAGTTGGAGAATGACAAATACCATACGGTTGCATTCATATGTGGAATTTAAGAAAGAAAACAGATGAACGTATGGGAAGGGAGGAAAGAAAGGCCAGAGGGAAACAAGCCATAGGAGACTCTTAAGAATAGAGAAGTGGGGCACCTGGGTGGCTCAGTTGGTTCATGATCTCGGGGTCCTGGGATTGAGTCCCGCATCAAGCTCCTTGTCCAGCAGGGATCCTGCTTCTCTCTCTGCCTCTGCGTGCCACTCTGCCTGCTTGTGCTCTCTCTCTCTGACAAAATCTTAAAAAAAAAGAATCATTAAAAAAAAAAAAGATGGACATGTCTGTCTTTAAATAAAAAAGATTAGAGAAGAGACAGGTTTCATGGAGGGGAGTGGATGAGGGAGCTAGAGGGGTGATGGGTATTAAGGATCCCCACCTGTTATGATGAACACTGGGTGTCATAGGTAAGTGATGAGTTACAGAATTGTATCCCAGAAAACAATATTATACCGTGTGGTAGCTCCCTAAAATTTAAATAAGAAAAAATTATGGTATAATGCCAAAGAGAAGTAATTGGAGGGAGATTTATAACACTTAACACCCGTACTAGAAGAGAAGAAAAATTGTAGATCAAAAATCTCAACCACCACCTTAGAAAACAACAAGAAGGCAAAGCAAAGGGGGGTAGGGAGAGGGTGGTGGGGTTATGGACATTGGGGAGGGTATGTGCTATGGTGAGTGCTGTGAAGTGTGTAAACCTGGCTATTCACAGACCTGTACCCCTGGGGCTAATAATCCATTATATGGTTATAAAAAATTTAAAAAATATTCAAAAAAAGACAAAGCCAATTAAAACAATATAGGGCTGCCTAGGTGGCTCCCTAGGTTAATTGTCTGACTCTTGATTTTGGCTCAGGTTATGATGTCAGGGTTGTGAGATCGAGCCCCCCATTGGTCTCCGTAATGGGCGTGGAGCCTGCTTCCTGACCTACCCCACCTGATAATGTAGAGGAAAACAACTAGTAAAGATCTGAGTAAAAATAATTATACATAATCATAGAGAAAATCAATGAAATCACAATCTGTTTCTTTTAGTAGAGCAGTAAGGTTGATAAAGTTCTAGCCAGACTTAGGATAAAAAAGGGAAAACATACAAATTAAAATATTAGCAATGAGAGACGTAATATTTCTACACTTTATACAGATACTAAACGGCTAATGGAGAAATTGTGAATAACTTTATGCCAATAATATGATGACTCGAATGAAATGGGCACAGTTTCAAGGTCACAAACTACCATACCTCATGTACGATTAACCCAATAACTTGAAAATACACATATCTAGTTTTGAGCAATTGAATTTGGACTTACAAATATTAGAAGATCTAAATAGCTTCACCGTGGAATTTTGCCAGATATTGGAAGAAGAAATAGTATCACAGATATGGAAATCCTTCTAGAAATTTATGGAGAGGGGAAAATTTCTGCATTGTTCCAGTTCAACAATGTCGTGATTTTCAAAGCAGAGATAACACATTATGAGAAAACTGCAGACCTATATCTCTCCTAGATGTGGATGAAACATTTCTAAATGAAATGTTCGCAAATGAAATTTAACAGTATGTCAAAATAAGACATCATGAACCAGTGGAGTTTATCCCAGGAATTCAAAGTTGAGTTTAGTATTTGAAAGTCAAGGGGTGCCTGGGTGGCTCAGTGGGTTAAGCCTCTGCTTTTGCCTCTGGTTATGATCTCAGGGTCCTGGGATCCAGCCCTGCATCAGGCTCCCCTGTCTCTCTGCCCGCTTGTGATCTCTCTCTGTCAAATAAATAAATAACAATCTTTAAAAAAAAAAAAAAAGTCAATCCATATAATTCACCCCGTTAGCAGGTTAAGGAAGTAAACTGTATAATCATGTCAATTTGTACATAAAAAAACAGTTGCTAGAATCTAACATGCATTCCTGACAAAACCTTGCAACAAACCAGGAGAAAAGGGCATTTCTTCAGCCTGATAATATGCTTCTACCCAGGTGATATCATCCTTAAGCTGAAAGACTGACTCCATTTTCTCTAAGATTCAGGAGATTGCCAGAGACAGCAACAATCATTCCCAATAGAATGAAGGACTAGTACTCATTTCATTCAACCCTCTATTACCTACCACATTTCCCAACAATATCTTGCATGTGGTTAATACTTAAGAAAAATATTTTTCTTGTGATGAGAACTTTAGATATTTACTCCCATAGTATCTTTCACATATACAATGCAGAATTATGAACTTCAGAAATACAGTCACCACGCTGAACGTTACATCCCCATGACTTCTTTTATCAATGGAAGTTTCTACCTTTTTACCTCCTTCCCCCAACTCCGGACCCCCCTCCCACCCCGCCCCAAGCACCAGTTTGTTTTCTAGGAGTTTCGGTTTTCTTGTTGTGTTTTTAGACTACATGCAGCCGTTCTATTATAAGGTAGTTTTTTTCTGTCTCACTTACTGCACTTAGCCTAATGCACTGGAAGTTTATTAATGTACAAGAAGCCATGATAGATCTCCTGGCTACTTGTTCAGTATTTCTTCCTCTCCATAATGTTTAAAAAATTGTATTTGCCATACAGCTCCTTGCTCTTAATGTCATGCAGTTTGGTTTGGTGTTCGTTTTTACGTGCCTGATTCTGAGACTTATCACAAGACTGCACAGGAGAGGGTATGCATTGAAGTGGCTGGTGTTTCTACCCTCTTGTCTATTTACTCTGTATTTGCTCTGTCTCCTCTTGTGAACTTCACTGCTTGTTTTGGTAGTACTGCTTTCATTCATTCTGCTTTTAAAAAACCACAAGTTCTTGGGATGTCTGGGTGGCTCAGTTGGGTTAAGTGCCTGCCTTCTGCTCAGGTCATCATCCCAGGGGCCTGGGATCAAGCCCTACACTAGGCTCTCCCTGCTCAGTGTGAGCCTGCTTCTCCCTCTTCCTTTGTCAAATAAATAAGTAAAGTCTCAAAAAGAACATAAAACCACAAGTTCCATTCTTTTCTGCCTCTAGGTATCTGAGTGTTCCTTTTAGTGTTTTTTTCTTTCCTGGTCACCTCTCTCTCTCCACTGATTGATGGTTATGTGCCCTTTGTCAAAAGAATCAAATAATTTCATTTGTGTTGTTCAGCAGGAACAGTGATGATGTGAGTGATTTGGAATAATCCATTACTTTTTAGCATTTGTATCCCCCCACATAAACAGATAAACGTATTAGGGAATAAACTGGGTGCCTTGGGCAGACACTTCTGAGTTTTCATGTTACTTAACACTTTTTTTCTTTCTTAATATTTTCAGTTCATTTAATGTGTCCAAGTCCACTTGTCTTTACATAGGGTGATATCGTACTGGTACGCGAGGCATAAACTATACATGTATCTCTAACCGTAACTTCTTAATTTCCTCTCTTTCTCATCCAACCCCTTTTTTTAACAAAGAGACCAAAAAATCAGTAACAGTACTGTGTATCACCTTGTCTTTTATCTGATTTACTCAGTAGCCCGGGCAACCAAGCTCTTCCAAGGGAATCCATGGGATAATCAGTGACATTTGCCCATGTTGTCAGGTCATTTTAATTCTTTCATTTTCAAACAACCTTGTCATTTACACAGGTTGGCTCTGATTCACAGGCTATAATAGCCAAGGGGGCGGTTCCGCCCATTTGAATTTTTAAAATGCAAATGAAAGGCTCTGAAAGCCTCTTGAGATATGAAAAAGCTTTCCCAGGGCTAGAAGGGCAAAATGCAGAAAAGGCACCCACATACACTTATAATGGCCCTAAATACTCCTGCTGCAGAAAGGGAAACTGGAGGGTCCTTGAAGTGTTTTGCTGCCTCATAGAATACAAATGGAAAATCTGGGTCTAAGGACTTTTCACTGACAGTGCAGTTCAGCTGGAGGGGGAAAAAAACTTATGTAAGAGGATTTCATTGTAAATGGAATGAATCACTGACAAAATTTTTAAAAGAAAGCAGCACAAAAAGACCTTACTATAAGGAAAGACCAAAAAAAATTGACTGTAAAAATGACCTAGTTTTTTTTTTTTTTTGGAAAGTGTTTGTAGTAAAGATAGAAAACATATGTACTGTTCTCGCTGCAGACATAAAGAGTAAGATCCATTAATTTTCTATTAACCTGGTGGCTTTTTAGGTGTGTAATTAATGATCTATCATTATCTGTATCTCCCTGCAGTTCGAAAATGGAGAAAATGTCTGGGTTATTCAGGCCCTAAAATAGTTTATATGAACTCTGCAAAAATTAAGGCAGAAACGGGTTTTGATTAGACTATTATTAATAATGGCTTCTGTTCTCCATTTCACCGTGTGTGTTGGTAGACAGTCTATGTCAGCCATCAAAAATGCTTCATTGGAATTCTTAGTGGACCGAGAATAAATATTTCTATATTTGACATTAATTCCTGGTTTGCATTAAAGTGTTGCCGAGAATTCCATGTCCAATGGAAAAATAAATATATAATGTGCTTATTTTATTTATGACAAAGAATTTAAGCAATTGTAAAATCTCGACTTTCTCTAGGCTGCTTCATGAAACTAGAAATTGTTCCAGAGATATAGTAACAATGGGCCTCATATAGTTTCTGTCCCTAGTCAGTGGGAAAACCTTGCAGATTTTGCCGATGAAACAAGATATCTTAACGTCTCTGAATTTAATATTCTTAATCTTTGTACATGCAGAAAATGGGAAAAAGTGGCGGAGTCAATGATGCTGATGTGGGAAACAATGGCAAAAGAAAAATTACATTTCCTTATTACTTCAAGTTCATTGACAAGTCCTTGAAACAGGCAGACTGACCTTCCTCTATCAGCTCAGCTTCCTCAAAATTTAACACTTTGCTAAGGGTCAAAGGTAATCTGAGCTTAACATTACCTGCCCCAGGATCCTGTAAGTCTAGTTTAACATAAAAATTCCTTTGGAATCTTACTTTATCTCTACCTCTCAAGATACACGTTGGCAATCCATCCCCCTAGCATATGACTCACTGATATATATCCGAAGGGTCTCATGACTAGGGTGTTATTAGACAGTACTAAATGATTTTTTCCTAACAGTAGCTAGCCCCTTCAAGGTCCTGGAAATTACTTCTGAAATTCCTTTGAGATACATGCTATCCTTAACCCCTCTCCCAACTTGAACATAAATCACGGGCCACTCCTCATGACCCCAGCGTCGCTCTTTCTGCCCACAGGTCCTGTCCCTGTGGTTTCGTTAAAACCACCTTTTTGCACTGATGGCATCCCAATAATTCTTTCTTGGCCATTGGCTCCTAACCCCCAACCAGTTCCTACATCAATACTGCTCTTACTCCTCATTAAGGTAAGGTAGGGTGGAAGAAAGAATATGGTAAGGTTTACAAACACTATTATGTTTGGCGTTTCTCTGTGTGTCGAAATGGTAAAAGGTGATTAGATAGAGATCAGAGTTGACCCACCATGAAGCCTTCTAGAAACTGTCACTTACCAGCTTCTCTCTAGGGTAAGTGTAGAGCCTGCAGCTTGAAGCTGATGCAGGACTTCAACTTCCTGCATCGGGAAAGTTGAAGAAATGGACACACGTCCATTTCTTAGTCTATCCAGCCCTGGTAATCCTTTACCAGCATCTCTAACTTAATAAACTTTATTTGCTTTCTTCTCAGGTCTGTGTACTTTTCAGATCTCTCCTTTTTATTTTTATTTTACTTATTTATTTTTAAAGATTTTATTTATTTATTTGACCAAGATTGTGAGAGAGAGAGAGAGAGAGAGAGGGAGATTGAGAGAGTACAAGCAAGGGGAGCCGTAGGCAGAGGGAGAGAGAGAAGTAGACTCCCTGCCAAGCAGGGAGCCCGATGTGGGGCTCTATCCCAGGACCCTGGGATCATCACCTGAGCTGAAGGCAGCCACTTAACCGACTGAACCACCCAGGTGCCCCAAGTTCTCTCCTTTTTAAATATCTGGCTTTGTATATGAGACCTGTCAGGTTATGAAAACTGGAAATGCCCTTGTTTGCTGAAACAGACTCAGGAAAAGGACTTTACTTGGTGCAGTTGTGCTGTATACTTATTTCTACTTCTGTTACAGATCTTAGACTAATATGTGTCTGGTCTTTACCATTTGTGTCCATGTCTGAATCCTCCGTTGGATTGTAAGTTCTTTGGAGGCAACATTGGTGCCTTGGTTGTGTGACCTTCACAGCTGAAAGCAATACCTCACATCAAGTGGATGTAACAGATGTCTGTTGATTCAGTAATTTACAAAGACTCTTCTCTTTAAGAGATAGGTAGTATGTTTTTTGCCTGTCAGACGAGCAAACATCAAGAAGAATGATAATTCTAAGTGCCGTGGAGACAGCGGAGGAACTGGGTAGCTGTACTAGTATTTACACTCTCCTTAAAATATTTTTAATGGCAGCTGAGTATAAAGCAGGCAGTGTTCATGGAATGTATTTGGGCCATATGTTTTAAGTTATTAATATTTTCTTGCCTTTTGTCCCTTCACTTCTAGCATTTTATCCTTTGGAAAACAAATGGTTGCTACAATTTAGCAATAAGAATCATCATAGTGGGGGCACCTGGTTGGCTCAGTGGGTTAAGCCTCTGCCTTCAGCTCAAGTCATGATCCCAGGGTCCCAGGATGGAGCCCCACATCGGTCTCCCTGCTCAGCGGGGAGCCTGCTACTCCTCCTCTTCCCTGGCTCACGCTTTCCGTCTCTCTCAAATAAATAAAATCTTTTAAAGAATCATCATAGCAGGGTTGAATATAACAGGAAAAGTATCTAAACAACCTCAATAACTATAATATCAACATAATTAAATACATTATATAATATGCTTACATTATGTAACTCCTAAAAAACCACTATATAGGACCACCTTTATTAAGATTGAAAGATGTTCCCTATAGACTTGAGTTGGAGAGAACAGTTTAGACTTCCATTTTTAATATGCACCTGTGTATCTTTATATCTCTGTCTATACTTATCTCTGTGTAAGTGCTGAATAGCCATAGGTCAAAATGTTAACAATGTTAATTTTGGGGGTGGCTTAATTATATATGTTTTAAATTTTCTTTTACTCTGCTGATGAGGGTCCTCCTTTCTGAAGTGAATGTTTAGCACTCACATTAAATTTGTTTCTAAGTGAATACAAGGAAGGTAGTTGAAATGTTTGAATAAACGAATAATTACAAAATACTTATTAAAAATTTCATGCTGATTTCATTCCCGATGGCTTAGCTGCAAGTCAGTGAAGTGCAAATGAGAATATGAATTTTAAAAAGGGTAATAGAGGTCAGCCTAGTTTTCCATTTTAAAGAGAACTGACCTGGAAATGGGACCCCGTTTTTCATTTTGGGTAAAGAAGACTTGTCAAGAATATGAGTAAATATGTGGCAAAATGTTATTAAACATATTTTTAAGCAATTAAAATTATTTTTATTACCCTGTTATTTGGAAATACACTGTGATTTTCAAAGAAAAATATCTTCAGATAACCAGATTATCTTAGACTTTTCTGCTTTGAGTGTCTGTCTTTTTTTCTTAAGATACGAAAGTCTGGTTTTAATATCAGACAGAATATGCAGAAAAAATCAGCATGATAATTTGACTATGGCCTACTCAAAACACACCCACACGTTCTTTGCTAAATGATTTAGTCTACTGATATCTTTTTAAAGATTTGAAGACTATGGGTAAGCCTATAATAACAGTGCCAGAGTTCTTCATTAAAAGATAAATCTTTAGTGTTTTGTTTTCCAGAAATTCCAGGGAAAAACAATGTCGGGCAGTTTGGCATCTGCTTTAAAGCAGATCTGTATCATTTCTTAAGAAGTGAGAGTTTCAAAGAAACAGAATTTCCACTGCCTGAAGGGAGATGGTTTGTGCTAAGGGAGGCAATGGAGACACCTGCAGCAGAGAAGCGTCCCTGGAGAAGAATGATACTCCTGGAATTTTGCTCTAGTATTTCTCTCTTCTGTAAAAGCCAGTAGAAGATAGGTTCATCTGGATTTAGGTTTTAGTGTGTCCAGGGGATTTTTAAAATAAGGGTGAGTTATCTATGTAGTAGCCCTGTTATGGGGATTTCAAGGGCAAATTCACATTTTGGATAATTGTAGATTTAGAGCATCCAATTTCCTTTTATTGTTTGGCTTCCTTCCATCTTTTTCCTTCTCATTTTTTTATTCCCCTCAGCAGTTGATAATACTGACATGAGCATCAGTGGTTTTGTGGATTATATCACTCATTGATTAATGCTAAGGAAATCAATTGGTATTTTCTTAGGTGCTAAATGATCTGCAGAATCCAAAACTTACAAAGTAGACCTATAGAAACACTTAGGGTCCTAAATGCCATATAGTCAAAATAAATGTATTTTCTCCTTGAATTATTGAAATGATCAGAATTATATATCCTGTTTTATTATTTTTTAGTACTTAACTACCTCTCGGCAGAGTCTATATTTAAAACAATTTGTATTTGTTGTTGTTATCTTTTTCTTCACTCTAACATGTAAACTATGTGAATAACGGGTATCTGTCTTGTCCTCTATTGTATCAGCAGCACTTAAGGATCCTGGCTCATAGTGGGTGCTCAGTAAATACCTATTGAATGATGTTGATTTCCCATGATTCTGTCTTGTATAGATAATAATAGCTGGGCTATATTTATGTTTGTCATTGGACCATCCTTTTAAAGTTTTGCTAGAAATATGACCCAGTAATTACTTTTAAATTCTGAATGTTTAATCCATCCCATTTGATAGTAGCTCAAGTGGTGAGAAAATGGTGCACATGTAAGTAAGACTTGTGTTCTGCTTCCTGTTGTCAAATATTTATTGACCATTTGCTATATTTCTGTTCATGTGCTCATTTCTGGAGATGGACCAAATATAGTTCTTGATCTAAATGAGCTCATTGTCAAAGAGACAGCCGTGTAAAGAAATGATGTTGATATCGTACACTATGTGTGAAAGTCAAGGGCCATGGTAGTACAAAGAAGGAAGTGATTAACTCCAGGGGTTGGGAATCAAGATTGGAGACATGGTCCTTTGTCCTCAACGCCTTCACATTCAAGAAAGGAAGACAGATACATAAAGAGTATAATGTACTCTGTGTTGCAATAGTGATATAAATTAACTAACAAGACCACATCAAGAAAATAACAGTTCTGCCTAATGCCTTTAGGAAAAGATTTTATGGATCAGTTGATATTTGCATCGGGCCTTGGATTCCCTCCACACAATGGGAGTAGAGGGTGGGATGGGGTTGGGGCAGGAGCAAATGCATAGAAAGCAGGGTAGCCCAAATGTAGTAGAGCGGAAAGAAGGTCCAGAAGTTAAAGCCAGAAGAATAGAATCCACATTATGAACTATATGAAATCCTATACTTAGGAGCCTGTACAGTATAATATAAATAATGGTGATATTGATTGAAGACTTAGCGTTCCTGTTTCTCTCTGGTTTTAGTTCCATGGGCTAACTTTAATGGAGTCTGTCCCAGGTTGATAGAGTTCTGGGAAATAAAATTTCTACCACTAAGGCCCAGAGAAATGTTGAAGAGTCAGCTAATTAATGGCAATGATAAATATTTTGTCAAAAGAATTGGAATATTTGTTTTCCTCTCATATTTGGAAAATCACAATTGGGGTATAATGAGAGGAATAAAAAGGTAAGGTGAGTTGTCATTAAGAAGACAAATCTGTGGAGGCGTCTGGCTGGTGTGGTCAGAGGAGAAAGCAACTCGATATCAGGGCCATGAGTTCGAACCCTGCAGTGTGTGGAGATTACTAAAAAAAGAATTAAGAAAAAACCCACTTAAGAAAGAAGTCAGATCTTTGATAACCGAGTGAACCAAATGCTCTTTTTACAAAGTTGTGCCTGGCACACAAACCCAGCCAGATATCCGAGGAAGTCTTGATCTGACTTTGAACTGTGTTAATGACTTAACCCGATTGGCAGTCTTCTGATTTCTCTCTGGTACCCAATTTAAGAATGTACACTGCATTGCTCTATAACTCAGAAAGACTTTTTTTTTTTTAAAGATTTTATTTATTTGACAGAGGGACAGAGCGAGAGAGGGAACACAAGCAGGGGGAGTGAGAGAGGGAGAACCAGGCTTCCCAATGAGCAGGGAGTCAGATGTGGGGCTCGATCCCAGGATCCGGGGATCATGACCTGAGCTGAAGACAGCCGCTTAATGACTGAGCCACCCAGGCGCCCCACTCAGAAAGACTTTCAAACATTACACACTGTTACGCCTTTGTATAGAAAATTCCCACTAAGGCTATGAGTAGAGCCAGGGTATTCATCCATCAGTCATTTTAATTTCCTCTCAACATATGCTTTAAGGAAAGAAAAAATGAAATATCTCGTAAACAGTGATAATGTACACCATAACCAGAACATCTATCTCTGACTTTGAAGTATAAAAACAAGAATTTACATATTATTTCATGGAATTACGGACCCCCAAACTGAAATCAGAACATGTTAAAATTTAAAAATGGCAACAGAAGTCCATTCAATAATTCTAAATGCGGAGGAATGACATAATATGTCAGGACATGGGAAAATAATAACTCTAGAAGTAACTATGAGGGAGAGGAATTGGGGAGGGAAGGAAGGAGAGAAAAGAGAGAGAATAGTAAGTTGGAGGGAAGAGGAATCGTGCTTACACAAGGAAGTCTAACTTTCAATTTTGTCACAGGATACCTGAGAAAAGGTAGCTGAACAATGACCATTTGGAGCAAGAACTTTGTGGCAACTCATGATAGACTTTTTTTTTCTTCTTTCATTCTTGCCATCTGTTTTTTGAAGGATAATTTGAAGTGCCACATCACTGAGAGGAGGAGTAGGTAGGTATTTGTTGAAAACCAGGATGGGGAACAAGGAAAGAAATGTTCTCTATTCATCTGAGAAAGTGCAACATTGCCTCAGGTCTATAAATGTTTGAAAGCCGCATTTATGTGGGAAGTTTTGAATAGCCTTTCTTTGGCTGTATAAGAAACATCGTCTTAAGTAGATATTTTTCAACTCATCTGACGTTTATGACTTGGTCTGACATTATTTCAAACACCCAGAAGGAAAGATGAATGTGGGGTCTAATTCACAAAGAGTTCTCGGAGGAATGGAAAGGCATTTTGACCCTCTTCTAGACCATTCTGGCCTTGGTTTTGTCTTCTTTCTTTTAACTTAGCCTCTGGTTATTGAGCTCATTCTGCACTCAGTAGAATGATTCATCTTGAATTTCATTAAGAAAGTGACCAACAATTAACAACAAAATCTTCAATGTTGGGTGGCTTTTGAATATCCGAGCTGCTAGGAGGAAGCTTGAGACTTGAAGCAACACTGGAATGTTTAATATGTTTATGTTTATTATGTTTAATAATATGGGACTATGTGAAGAAAATTGTTTGGAATTCCTTCCATGGCTCTCAGTGGTTGGATGTTCCCCACTGTGCTGTATACTTTCCTCTACAAGCATTTGATCGTTTATTCAACAAAATGTATTAATAAGGTCTCACCCTTTATTAGGAAACTGGAAATACACAAATGAATAAGATGTTATTACATCCTGTGTTAAGGAGCCGTTGGCATCAGGGGGAAAATAGAGCACAAAACCTGGAATTACAATTCAGAAGCATGAGAATTTTGATAGGCATAAAAAGAGATAGGAGTCTATGAAGACACATAGGAAGACACTTAACAAATTGTCATCAGAAGCTTACAAAAGAAGATAGAGGTTGAGTTTGTAGGGTAGGAAAAATAATTTTCCCTTTACCCTTCTAGGTTCTTGACTGATATCCCCCTGTAATAAAAACCAGATTAATAGGAAAAGAACAAACAGAAGTTGAATAACATGTATACCTCCTTTATACAAGGGAGATACTGGAAAAACTGATTGAACTCTCCCCCAAATGGCCCAAGACATCACCTTAAATAGTATCACCATCAGTTAAAAAAAGAAAAAGATGTTGGGATTGGGAGGGCCAGTTATAGGAGGTTTTCAGGCAAAGTCCCCTAATTTAGGGTTATGTTGTTATGCAGATTTAAGTTTCTGTCTTTTCTATTGATAAGAGTTTCTAGAGATTTATTTACTCATTTTCCTCCTCCTGGTACAGAGAGGGAGATTTCCCTACAGATGGAGATTTCCCTTATATCTATTAGGTTTTCAGAGCTTTTCCTGTGTCTGCTGTTTCCTAAATGTAACCAGCTGAAGGAAATGCAAATTGTTCTTTTTACAAGGAAATATCACCTTGTACCAGTGAGAATGGCTAGTATCAAAAAGTCGAGAAATGGGGCGCCTGGGTGGCTCAGTGGGTTAAAGCCTCTGCCTTCAGCTCGGGTCATGATCCCAGGGTCCTGGGATCGGGCCCCACGTCAGGCTCTCTGCTCAGTGGGGACCCTGCTTCCCCCTCTCTCTCTGCCTGCCTCTCTGCCTGCTCGTGATCTCTGCCTGTCAAATAAATAAATATAATCTTTAAAAAATTAAAAAAAAAAAGACAAGAAATAACAAGCATTGGGCAGGAAGAGGAGCAAAGGGAACCCTTGTGCACTATTGGTGAGAATGTAAACTGGTACAGGCACTGTGGAGAACAGTATGGTGGTTCCTTAAAAAATTGAAAATAGGAATACCGCACGAGCCAGTAATCCCATTTCTGGGTATTTACCCAAAGAAAATGAGAATACAAGTCTGGAAAGATATATGCATCCCTATGTTTATTGTAGCATTATTTACAACAAAGATAATGAAGCAACCAAAGTGTCCATCAATAGATGAATGGATGAAGAAGTGGTGTGGGGGGGTGGTCTGGGTGTGTGTGTGTGTGTGTGTGTGTGTGTATGGGGTAATAAATACATGGTGGTATATCTTTCAGCCATTAAAAAGAATGCCATCTTGCCATTCGTGAAAGCCCGGATGAACCTAGCAGGTATTATGCTAAGTCAAATAAGTCAGACAGGAATATAAAAGCCATAGGATTTCACTTATATATAGAATCTGGGAAACTAAACAAAGAACAAAACAGGAATGGATTCACAAATATAGAGAACAAACTGGTGGCTTAGAGAACGAGGGATCGGCAGTCTAGCTTCAGAGGATTAATAGGTATAAACTTCCATTTTTAAAATAACGAGGAAATGTAGTCTCATGGATAAAAATTATACAGAATGTAGTCAGTAATTATACTAACTTCATATGGTGGCACGTGGTCTTACCTTTATCAAGGTAAGGATTTCATAGTGTATATACCTGTCAGCTCATGAGGTACTCTTGAAACTAATATAATATTGTATGTCCAATATACTTCAATTAAAAAATATATAAACTTAAAAAGGAGGGGGGAAAAAAAAGATTTTCAGTCTTCCCAAAAGCTAGTGAAGAGAAATGGCTTGTCCAATCAATAATCACACCAGCATGAGTCAACAAACATGTAAAGCTATTTCTACAAGGTTAAAAAAAAAAAAAAAGAAGCAGCTCAAAATAATCCTTATGTCAAAGATTGGGGCAGTGTCTTCTGTTCCCCTTCAAGCTGTATCAGAAAATTCAGAGTGAAAAGGATTGTCTAGGTAGAAGAAGTTACATACGTTAAAGCATGGCCATATTGTGTATGGGAAACTGTTGATATAGTGTGTGACTGCACGGGAGGGAGTGTTGAGAGAGGGTCTCGGGAGATGAGGTCAGAGATGTAGACAGGCATTAATTATGTCATGCATGTCACGCGCTGTTTAGGTGTGTTTAAATTCAAGTCACAGATCTTTTTTATTTCCAGCAGTATGTGTAGGTTTTCAGTGATGTAGATACCCTCCTTTCGTCTAGCTTCCCCTGTAGTTGTTGCCTTTTACCTAGCGTTTATTAAAGCTTTATTGACGTTGAATCTCCTGTCAGGCTAGTTGACTGGAAGACTAGCTCTTAGAGAGTGAAGATAACGGGGCTCATGAGTCTAGACTGGAAAATGTTCTTTGTGTCAGGCCCCAAGAAATAGTCTGCCACACCGAAGTTTCTGGTCGGGGATGGAAGGATAGTATGGAGGTACTGACCATTTCAGCCCGGGAGGCATTCAGCCTTCTTGGTGGGGGAACTCAGGATCCTGGTTTTGTTATTCCAGTTTTTCAGAACAAAATCTCATTAGATGAGTTTGCCCCTGTTAATCAAAATCCAAGAGATCAGATACTCCAGAGACAGATTTTCTCGATTTATCAGAAAGACCGGAACCAGCAGTATACCCGGTATCAATCTTTTTGGCACTGGACCCACACTCCTGTTTGAAGAGTGTACTCTGAGGTCAGGTCATATATCAGAATATTATTTGGAGAATACAGAGTTAGAACAAAGGGAATGTCATATTCTCTGGGGACATTTCCATCAAGCTAGGGTGGTGTGACAGTTTGTCCTTCTCCACTCCCGAAATAGTACTCTCCAGAGAACTGGTGCTTGTTTTTAGAATCAGAGCGCTGATTCTCTTGGACAGAGCACACTGACATATTCTCACACTATGGCTCTCTGTAGAATCCACGCAAACACCATCCCATCCCCACTCGTTATGACATGGTTTGTCACAGCCTAGTTTACATTAATTCTAGTTTAGTCTGCATGGAGATTGAGTCGACACTGGACACTCAGCAGTAGCATATTTGCAAGCCATTTCTTAGGATGAGAAGAATTTCTCTCCGTCACCTGTTTTATCCATTACTTTCTTTTACTTTCAGAAAGTAACAATTTCTTGTTTGACAACTATTGAGTATAGCCCTCATTTTGAACCGTTGCATCCTTAGATCCTTCTGCCAAATTAGCCCATTAAGAGTGATACATGATCTTGGGCACCTGGGTGGCTCAGTGGGTTAAATCTCTGCCTTCAGCTCAGGTCATGATCTCAGGGTCCTGGGATGGAGCCCCGTATCGGGCTCTGTGCTCGGCAGGGAGCCTGCTTCCCCCCTCTCTCTGCCTGCCTCTCTGTCTGCTTGTGATCTCTCTCTCTCTGTCAAATAAACAAATAAAATCTTTAAAAAAAAGTGATACATGATTAATTAGGAGCAAAATCATGAAAGTTTCACTTCAATAATTTGTGAACAAACTTAGGGCACTGGCATTCTTTTTGACAAATGAAATTGTGTCCAAAACACACATAAAAATATTAAATCAGGGCTCCGAGGGAACTCTAATCTATTTTTATCTGCTCGTTTTTCCAGATGGGGAAACTGTTGTGCATAGAGGGTGAGAGATTTTCCCAGGACAGCTCAGCTTGTCAGAGGCAGAGTGAGGACGAGAAGCGAGGTCTCCTGACTCCTAGTTCAGTGCTATTTCTACTCTTCCACTTAGCACTCATGAAATATGTACAAAGACTGGTATGGAGAAGCAAACTGGTATTCTCTTTGAATGATCTCTGCAACGTACTCTTTGACAATTCTGACTAGAAAATCCCCATTGAAATCTTCAATCACTCTTTTGATGGACAAAAAATGAGCAATGGGAGGGATCATTTTTGCTGCTGGAAATTTCCAGTAGTGCCCCTGTACATTGATGTATTTTCTGACCCTTTTCTGGTGTTTCAAACAGCCTATTTTAGTGCCATCGACTTGAAAACACATTCATGCTTTTAAAAATTGAATGTTAAATATTATGTTCATAAGCCTTGAATATTCATTGAATATGATGAATATAGGATACCTCTGTGAGAAACCCTGGGTAGTGTAATATAGCATGAATACAACTGTTTGTGCAGGGGGTGCCTAAAACTTGTTGGGAGTATTTTTGTTGTTGTTTGAGAACAGTTTGAGCTGTATGGATTTCCAGGGCCCTATGTCAGAGATATTTTATTCTTATTTAGGTTTTATAATTTGGACTGTCCTTGATAACTAGGTAGGGCTGAACCTAGAGGATAGGTAGAAGATCCTCAGGAGCAGTTTGGACTTCCCTTTGAGTGTAGTGGTTATCTTTCCTGGCTGACTGTTAAAAATGGGAACTGTCAGATGATGGCAAGCTGGTTCTTGGATGTGTGATTGGGTGAGTGGTAAGTCCTAGCTCCCATCTGGGTTTGAGTATCCATCTCTGGAAAATGAAAAGGATAAGATTATCTCCCAGTTCCCCTGCAGTTCTGACATCATATAATTATCTGATTCTTTGCTTTTTCTCTTAATATTGAGTGCTTGATTCAGAATCTGTGAAAGATCTAGTATCTAAGCCACGGTACACTCTGTGCTAACTGGGCTAGGGTTTCTAGCTCTTTCTTTTCAGCGTAGACATGTACGTTTCTCCCAGACCCACCACTCTTGTCCGTGGAAGTAACTACCTGTGTGTATTCTATTGCCCCTGTAGCTCTTGGCTTTTTTTCAATTAAGTTTTAAATTTTAATTCTAGTAAAAGTTAACGCACAGTGTTTCTATTAGTTTCTGGTGTACAATACAGTGATTCAGCATTCTATACATGACTCAGTGCCTATCTGATAAGTGGATTCTTTAATGCCCAGTAACTATTTCACCCATCTCCCCACCAAATCTCCCCTCCGGTGACCATCTTTTTTTTTTTTTTTTTTTAAAGCTG